>RJWT010003061.1:0-37957 GCA_004365215.1 Cuniculus paca | reverse complement strand
GAGGGAGGAAAAGAGAGAATGGGTTAGATTAACAGATAAAAGTATTACATTTTAATTAATTATGACATTCTATAATCGTACTCTTTCAATAGCATTCAAATTATGGCTCTTCAGTGGGGTGGTAAAAATAATCAGTGAGTCACAACTGACATTTATTCAAACAGAATTGATCCAGATACAAAATTTAAGAATGTTTTTGCACATTCATAGTAAAGCTTAAGTTCTGTCCTGGGAAAAGAACAATTTCTCTCTCTCTCTCTCTCTCTCTCTCTCTCTCTCTCTCTCTCTCTCTATATATATATATATATATATATATATATATATATATATATATATATATCACTGTGTATACTTGAAAATGTATCTCTTACCATGGGGCACCCTCAAGAAGGATCAAAAACCACTTTCATAAAAGAATGCTGGAACCCTCACACACACACAAAAAAGTCATCTGACAACATGACACACTGGTTGTAAACTAAAAAGTGATGGACACTGTACAATGTCAGTGACTGCACTTCTGTACATCTTTCCCACCACAACGAAGCCCAAGATATGAGGACACATACATACAGTGCTGCCTGTACTGACAACAATCTAAATACCACCGATAAAGAAAAACTATAGTGTACCTACATAGTTATTCCAATATGCAGATATTAAAAAGAATGGTTAAGATCTGTTACTTCTGACCAAGAGGAAGATTCATGACTGTTAAATGACACACAGTTATCTGAAAAGTGTAAAGAAATTCAGGGGTCAGCAAACTTTTTCCTTTAAAAGAGGGATGGTAAGTATTTTGGGGTTTAAGGGCCTTATAGTCTCTACTAGAACTACTCTATTCAATTTTTCTACAATAATTCAAAAGCAGACATAAGAAAAATTTAATGAATGGATGTGGTTGTTCCCATAAAAAAATTCATTTACAAAAAAGGTGGCAGGCCAACCCCTAATTTAGACTGTAACCCCATTTTGAGGTTAGAAAAATAAGTAGAACAGGCATACATATTTTGTAGGGTATAGATTTGTGTAAGTTTACATACATCAGTCTACTGGTTATCTATAAGAGGCAGCACAGAGAGAATACTGACTACATATCTCTATATTGCTGAACTTGTATAAAGAATACATGTTTATTTTTAAAATTCCAAAAATATTTAGTTATTGAAATACAAGCTATCTAGTGATTGTTTCACTGAAACTAATTCTAATATATTCAACCAATATTTTTATCATTGCAACTAACAAATGGATCCTTCCATAATTCATTTTTAATTGAATGCCAACTGCTATGTAAATAACTCTCCAACTAGAAAATAATCCAACAAGGTAGAAATAATAACAAGTCATGAGAAACCAGGAAAGTAAATGTTATTCTTCTCTTCCAACAAGAAACTAAATGATATAGAAAGAGCAGTTTGAAATTTAAGCTTACAAGCCTAGGCTCCATTGTTAATTGGGCCAGGTGGTTAACATCACATTTTACAGATGGGACAGGCTGGGCTAAGTTTATGCCACTCCCAAATGATATGACAATGGAGTATTATGCTAAGCTTTGGGTTTGGCTCTAAAGTCCAGTTTAGTCATATTCTCTTGGTATTGACCAGTAACTGACAAACAGGATGTATGCTCATGGAATCCAGTCCTTCATATGACAAGAATGCCCCAGAGTTATAAGGAAAATAAGTATAAGGCAGAAGGCAACTGCCCACCATATTACTTAAATACAAAAAGAAGGAAGACTCCTGTTTTACCCAAATAGAGGGTGAGTCATTGCCAAAGACATGCTACCACTCTTGAGATTTCCAGGTGTTGACTAGAGACCGTATTTTACATTTCTCCATTGAAAAACAACTCCATTATTGCCAACACTAGACAAGCCAGCATGCCACCCACATGGTTCCTCAAAAGAAGAGCAGCTGCTAATTCACAAGCCATTTTTCCTTAGCAAGAAAAACACTTTGGGCTGTCCACTGAGCCACCTGCAGTAGAAAACAGAGACTGTGCTTCCCAGCAACTCTGGCAGTGAAATGTGACTGCATGATAGGGTCACAGACTATAGGAGACAATTTGAGTGACTCCTCTTGAATGCAGAACGATTGCTGCAACACTGATTATATCAAGGCTACAGAGCAGACTTATGGTATGTGCAGAGCGACTTATGGTATTTCCTTCTCTCTTCAATTGGCTCTAAGCATTGCAATAAGGCTACCAGAGGTACGGGTATATAATCTCTAAAGTCATCAGTCTCCTGCACAGCAGGATGGCAGAGCCAGTCAGCTCCAGGAATGTCAACTGGCTATGAGGCTATGAGTCCCCAGGGCATAAAAGTTTACATACCAGAAACTGAAGCAACAGCCTCCAAAAACAATTCAATTGCTACCTTAATTGAATTATGCAGATTGATCTTTCTGCATGTCATTCTCCCTGCATTTTGCAAAGATGCTTTTCTCCCTACTTGGTTAGCCAGTTCAAGTTACTCATGTGGTTCCCACCATCCTCACTATCACTGATCCTCAAGCCACCCTCTTCTTCACAAGATAATAAATTCTGGGAGAGGCTTTGGATCAGGGCCTTTGTTTACATATCCTCACGGGAGTTGGGCTTAGAAGCCCTTGACTGCCCTTAACTTTGAAAATGTCTTGGTGTTTTTATTCTCACCGTGGGTTGCATTAGAGATGGTAGATTGGAATTAACTTGCTGGGATTCCAATAACATCTCAATGGAGTTACAAATGTAACTTTTTGGATTGTGAGGAAGACTGAAAAAGGGATTACATACTTAGATTACCATACTCAATATTTGGGATTGCAATAATAGACAGAATGCAGAAGAAAGGATTAGTAAACTTAAAGATTTACAAAACTGATCCAAAATGAAATATAAAGAAAGGGAGAGAAAAATAAGTAAAGGTCAGGTAACATGCCCAAGATCATACTGCTCGCCTAAATCAGCACTAGAACTTTCTGGACAAAACCCATGCTCTGAACCTTCACGCTATCATGTTTCCTAGTATGAGCTGCATGATGAATGCTGCCCTACTTTCCTACGGAAAAAACAGAGGAGGAGGCAGGACAGCATTAGGTGGCTTACACGCCCATCAAATCCTACTTCTTGTCATCTGGGGCACACGTGTAACCAGTTGTTGACAGTGCTCGACATTATTTACAATCATAATGTACCATGGTCTGGTTTCCCTATTAGAATCTCTACTTACTACTTGCTATTGTTGTAGTGCTCTCAGCTTTCTTCCTAGCCCGTTTAGGTGGGGGAGGCACTTGTTAAGGAAGAGGATTAAAGGATGCTAAGCCCTGCAGGCAGGGGATGTTTACTCCAAGAGTATTGGTAAGCCCTAAGTACCTCACCTCTTTGGAAGGATACACTCCAAAATACTAACGAAGTTCGAGGGTCTATAAATAATTTGTATTTTCCTTTTTTTACTTGTCCCTCTTTTAATTCTCTATAATAAGTATGGTTTGGGGTTTTATTGTTTTTAATAAGGAAAGGAAACAAAAATTGTTTTCTAACAGTAAAGTTGCTGATAAACAATTTCGGAGCAGGCCGCTGTTGGCCCAAGGGTGAGTGTTTGTTTGCTGTCTATCCTAGATCTTTCCTTCTACGCCAAAGGCAGCCGAGAGAGGAAGCAAAGTTACACAACTGCACACAGCAGCCCCTGGCTACCTGGCTGTGGAGCCATGTGCTTTGCTAATGACATGATAATGAGACAAACCAGATGCAGACCAAGGCAAGAATAATTAAAGGTGGAACAGTGCTTGATCTAATTGGTTTCACCTGAAGGAAGGAGAGCATTATTATTTTTTTAAGGGATACTGGGTCCCTAAAACAGTGAGATTATGAAAAAAAACCTGAGAGAAATGGAAGGGTAATGAGGAGCCCTGCAAGGCAAGAATGGGAGCAGGTACCCTAGATGGCCTCATGGTGAGTCTGACCAAGCGCCTGTATGCAAGCAGTATATCCTTTGGCTCAGCATGCACATGCGGGCAGGCTGTGCTCACTGCCTGGGCTGCCTGGGAGAAAGATGGGCTGGAAAGGCCACCGCTCCTCTCAGAGCCCAGGTCAGCTCACCTCCTCGGTCACCCACCAGTGAGCTCCAGGGGGGCCGGTACCATAGTACTCACTTTGTGCCAGGTCATCTATTACCCAGGCTCCATCACGCCCCAGCAGAGCACCCTGATGATGACAATAATCTAACATTCGCACCTAAGGCACAGTGGGGACTTAACCTGGTCTGGCCCCACTGTATACCTTCTCTCTGCCCTTCATAGTAAGCTTCAGCTTCTCCACCTGTAACATGGGGATCATGACAGTAGCTGCCTCACCGGAAGACTGCCTGTTAAGCATGAGCTTTTACAAGATGATCAATAAATTCAATTACGCATTCAATTTATCAAATATGTAAGTAAGCACCCATCACTGCCTCAGAAGCTGGGTACCCAAAGGCATCAAAAAAGTTAATCCCTACTTTCTTGGAACTTATGTCCTAGTAAAAGTTTCTTGACTGGGGGAGACACAGAAGGGGTGGGCAGAGAGAGAGAGACAGAAACAGAGAAACAGAAACAGAGACAGAGACAGCGGAATCAGAATTTTACAGAATGAAACATGCAGCAGTGCTATAGCTCTGGAAATGATCAATAAATACTATGCCAGAGAAAGCCAGGAGGGCTTCCTGAAGTAGGGAGATCTGACTAGCGGGGCAGGGTATGTGGCAGGCAGTATAATAACACTAGACTGAATGAACAGAAGGCACACTACAGAGAAGGGTGAAGAGAGGTGTTCCTTCTGAAGTGCAGAGAATGAGTACAAGACAATAAGCCACTGAAATAACCAAGGCCATGGTATCAGCTGCTTCTCCTTACAGGATGTCTATGTTCCCATTCAGTGCAAGAGAAAGAAAACATTTAGACAAGCCACTCTGAGCTGAGGTGCAAGCCATCATTACCCACTCGAACAAAGCAAAATGACCAGTTGCCTTATGAAAGCTGTAATTAGAAACTCAGAGCAGTTTTTAAAACCAAAGTGGCATTTAACAAAACAAGCCACCTGTCAGCTTCTAAGAAGGACAGGAATTGAAAACCAAACGAGAGGCTGATGGACAACACGACAATAATCACAATGCTGAGACAAAAACTAATGGCAAAAATAAGTATATGTCTGGCCTCAGCCTTCAAGGAGGGAGCCAAAGTGCTCTGAATGCTCCCGTTCTGTTTCTGGGCCTTTGTTTCCCACCAAACAATAAAAAGGAAATGAGCAAGAATCATGAATCAATACTAGATACTTCTAGGCAATTGCTTCTGCAATGATTTTGGAGAGGAAGGCATCCTGTTAGGAAAGAAATCAGGTTGAGCAAATAAAATGTTACCCCTTAAGGAGGACACCAGGATATATGAGTTCTTAAAGAACCAGGGATTGGATCCCCTAGGGTCTATCACAAGTACTTTTGCTGAAGCTTTTCCCAGTAATGATGGCACAAAAGAAGGCTGGGGAACTTCAGCAATGCTCCCACCCTTCGCACATAATTTCCACCAGCTTCCACTTTCCCAAGCAGAGCAAAGGTAGGGACTGCTCGTTGCCTATCCCATATCCAGTATCCTTTTTCATTTATGTTCCAAATAGGCAACCACATTTCCCAGACTTCCTTGCAAGTAAGGGATAGTTAGTATAAAGTCATGGAGAAAGAAGGGATCAGAAAAACTCCTTAAAGGAAGCTTGTTATCCATAAGCTTCAAATCGTTATAGCATTCAGATATGAAATGCACTCTCTGCCCTTCCCACTTCCTGCTTCTACCTGCCAGAAATACAGATGGAAAAATATAAACATCTGTTAACACTGAACAGTGAGTACACCGAGTGGCAGGCATATTACTTCCTAGTCTTTTGCACTAAATTCTAACTTTTAGAAAAATCAACTCTTTTAGCCAGGCACACTGATACACACTTAAGAGTCCCAGGTTCTCTGGAGGATGATGCAAGATGCTTAAGCTCAGGAACTCGAGACCAATATGAGTAACAAAGCAACATGTTAGATTTTTTTTTTTCAAAAGGTAAAAATCAACCCTTCTGCCACTGTGCCATGCTTCTGGACACTGCCAAAACACTTTTCAGGGCCAGGTACTAGGGCTACCAATCAGATTTGATTTTGTTTTGTGGTCAGGAAATTAAGTCTCACAAATACTGGTTAATCGGGATAATGGATTGCAAAGCTTTTAAAGCAGTGTACTCTACAATTATCACCATAAGCTCTCACTTTCTTTCCAGAAACTAATCTACAGGTGTCTGCTGATGCAACTTAGCCTTCTACCACCTAGACACTTCAAAACACATCTCCAAAACAAATTACACCAATCGCCTGCTACTTCACATGTGCCATCCCTTTTCACGTGAACACAGTACTAGGAAGCCAATATTATCTTTCCTCCTCAAATGGAAATACTAAAGTTCTGAAATAACTGATCCAAGAACACAGTGCAAGTAAACAGCAGGGCTAAAAATGAACCCAGAGCCTCCAGCTGGAAAACATAACCTACTCATGGGCCAACATAAATCACAAGAGCTAAGGAATGGACAGAAGATCAGAGAGACCTACCCAAGAAGAGGGGAAAGGGCACTGGGCAGAAATACACAGCCAATCTCAAAGATGCCACATGCAGAACCAGGACTTTAACCAAACTGTCTGCACTGCAGCTGTCTGCACTGGCCCACACTGCCTTCCTCTGCCACACAGAGTCAGATCAGCAAGCTCTTAGGAAGGAAGTACTCATGCTCAACACAGACAACTGTGCCCACAAAATAACTCATGACAGCACACAGTTAAATGCCAGACTTCAGCTACAGTTCACAGTAAGCGTCATAAGAGATTAAGAAATTGAAAGATCGCTGTAACCAGATTTCCTTAAGGTCATGGGAGAACAGTTGGATCTTATAATTAATTCAAATGTGGTCTTACCAAAGACAAAGGGAATAAAATTTCTACAAAAGGACATAGACAAGCCAGAAACAGGATCATAAAGTGGTCATGATAAGGTATGTGATGAGACAGAAGCCACTACAATGGAGCTTTGTGATGAGTTGCAAGAGGAAACAGCCACTGCACACAGCTGAGAAGCTGAGAGATAGGAGGTGAACTGTGATTTAACACCCACTGCAGACCCTGAGGGGGCCAGGTGGTGAGTGATTTCATAAAGCCTCCCTGTCTTAACTGCTCAGGCCTATCTGGAGATAAAGTCTAAGCCCAAGTCTAGATTCAAGAAAAACACAACCTTGATTAATTCAAGATGTCTACACTGACCAAAAACAGAGTGCTGGCATATTTGATTATCTTGAATCTCATTAATTGGAAAGTGATATCCTGTAAGACAGGGGTCTAACCACTGCACTTTATGTTAGTCAGCTTTTCATCACTGTCACCAAGTACCTGAGAAAAATAAAAGAGAAAGGTTATTTTGGCTCACAGTTTCAATCCATGGTCAGCTGACTCCATAACTCTTAGTCCTATGGTGAGGCAGAAGCATCATGGCAAAAGAGCATCGTGGAGGAAAACTTTTCACCTCATAGCACCCAAGTAGGTAAGTGGGGAAAGGCCAGAGAGGAAGGAGAAGGGACAGTCCCCAAGGTCATGCCCAAATGATTCACTTCCTTCAACTAGGCCCTACCTAATAGCCCATTTGGCTATGAACTCATCAATAGATTGACCCACTGATGAGACTGATGTCCTCATGATTCAACCATGTCCCCAGAGTTCCACCTCTAAAGGCTGATGCATTGAGAACCAAGCCTTCAACACAAAAAGCATCTGGGGTTCATTTTAGATTCAAACTGTAGCACACTTCAACCTGCACACTGAAATCACCTGGGAAGCTACAAAAACTCCTCATTCCTGGGTCCTCCTTCTGATATAATGGGTCAGGGAGGGACTGGTGTGAATGGAGCTAAGCCATGACATTTTATAAAGCACTGCAACTAGTCAATCCAAAGCCAATCTTGAGAATCACTGCTCTACTCAGTGAAAAGACAATCTTGTAGCTCACAGGGAAACTCACAGAGAAGAGCAGCTCTCCCTCCACTGCAATTTCTGGAAGACCAAACCCACACTGCTGACAGCCCCTTGCAGCACACAAAGAGAGAACTTGGCTGAAAATGAGCCAATACACAGCATGCTGTAAGAGCTGGGGCAGATGGGCTCCCAGGAGTAAAGTGTGCACAGTCATTCCCAACTCTACATTCAGTGACACTGTGTCGGCGATTTGAAGTCAACCCCAGCAGGAGCACTAACACCATGGAAATCAGCAAACACTCTAAATCAGGACCTTTTTTTCAGAAGGCTGGTTACTAAACATTTGCCAGCACACCACTGCCAATGTGGCAGCACATGCGCACATGTGTGTGCTGGAGGAGGAGGTGTCTGGTCCTGATAATACTGTTTGAGCTGCTGGATCAAACTACCCATGAAAACAAATACCCTTGGACTTTCTTGTACTGCTTAAGCCAGATTAAATTGAAATTTATGATTTTGTATTCAAAAGAGCTCTGAATGGGAAACCATAGCAGAATCAAAGTCAAGCGCTGTCTGTGGTCACAAGGAGCAGGAGTTGTATATAATCACAAAAATCTGGTGGGCACATGACTGAAAGAGCAAGTGGGAGTACATAAAGATGGATAAACTTGAGTCATTTTTGGGTAAATGGATACACCTTAATACCATAATGTTAAGTGAAATAAATCATATGCCCAAGTTTAAATATCACATTGCTTCTCTCATGTGAGAAACTCAGAAAAAATAAGGAACAAAATGTATAATAAATACTGAGAAGTAGGAAGAACATGTTCTAATGGGCAGGGGAACAAGGGAGTAGAAAGGAGAAGGGAAGGATGTGAAAGGGTATTAAAAAAAGAATGGAAGAGAAAAAGCGGAAACAAAGCTTTTATAAATGGGGAGGGGAGAAGCAAAGGGAAAGGAGGGGAATAGAGAAAAAAAGAATTCAGATATATTATGCACAGGTACATATTCCCCATGATGAATGTGATCATTACGTATGGCAAATATGTACAAATAAAAATAAAAGTTTAAAATATTATGTGGTGGTATAACACATTATTCTGTGGCACCAGAATCAAGGTCTATAAATTCATCTACTGCTAAGCTCTCCACAGTTGCAATGGGTCTGAAATCTCCTAAATACTACAAAGGTAGAGCCTTCAAAGGCCACTGTTAGATTTGTATTCACTCACATGACAAGTATATAGGAAGCACATGCCATGGATAACACATGGAAAATGCCAGGCAAGGTCCCTGTTCTTGTGGATTATATGCTGCAGAGTGCAGTACAGTCTGAGCAAGTAAGGAAATAATAACTTTGACATTGTGAGTTACTGATAAATACTGTGTGAAGAGAAAGCACAGTGATGGATGGAATCATGACAGGGCACAACCTAAGACAAAGTAGTCTGGAAAAGGTACTAACATGTGAACACAGGTCAACATGATAAGATACACATTGACATGCAGACATTAGGAAAGGGCATTCCAGCAGAGGAGCAGCAAGTACAAAGGCCCTGAGGGAGAAGCCAGACTGGCAGAACTGAGGAACAGCCTAAAGGCCAATGTGGCCAATGTGGCAAGGAATGAGGCTGGAAATCTGGAAAGCACTAAAGGCCATCAACGAAAATTCCAGATTGGAAAACCATTCGAGAATTTTAAACAGTGGTGTGATTAGACCTGATTTGTTTCTATGAGGTTCTGTATATGTCCCACTGAAGCCAGACACATGTATAGAGATGCACCAGACAGCCAGCTTTGATAGACTGCTCTTCCTTGCAACCAAAGAAGCCAGCCTCAAAGAAAGATATCTCAGTTGCTACATACAGGGAGTGAGAGCAGTAGGCCATGCAAGTGGAGATCCCCTGAAGCCTACAGGATGCAGTTACCAAAAGATCACCCAGAAACAGGATAAGATCCTGGAACCAGTTAGCCTATGACTATCCTTCACAGAAGCAGGCCAGTAATACACCCTGCCACATTCCAGGGGGCACAGGGTGAGTGACACATGAAGCACACACTGGTGTGGAACCCCTGAACATGCCAAACCAGCAAAGACCTAACCCACCAGAGAAGGGCAATTTCCCATTGTTTTATTTTACCGTCCACCTAGGAGCTCTGTGATAAGCTGTAAGCTACAAACATGGCCATGTAAAGATCCAAAAGTTGACCCTCCAAGTAAGGGCTTACTAGACCTAGAGATATTTTTCTCTTTAAGCGATGGTCATCACCACCCAACCACTTGCCCCATTCCAACAGGTGGACCTCGGGCTTCCCACACTGGCCCAGAGGAAGAACATGCCTGAACACCAGGCAACTGGCAGCTCTGTGGGTCATTACTGTTACCCAAATTGCTCCTGTCTGTATATCTCTGAGTGCTTGGCTAACGTGAATACATTAAGACAATAAGCAGGTCCTGTCTACAGAAGTTACTCAGTGTCTAAGCCTGAGGGGATTACCCTGACCCCCAAGCCCTGCAGTGAAACAGCAGGAAGTCTCTGTAGACCAGACTCCAACTTGCTTGCCATAAGCCTTGTTTCAAAATTCAGCAATAAGCATGAAATGGAAATGTGAGTTTGGACAGCAATCTCCTGCTCTTACCACTTAAATGAAACTGCTCTCCACTGGCTTCCAGGAGCAGAGAAATAGCATCTGAGCTCATTGATCTCTGGAGTCCAGTAAGAGAGTTACAATAGAAATTTAATTGTCATGCTAGTTCCTAGGGCACAAGGACTCTCCTGTCACACCTCTAATTCTGGGGGAAGACCATAAAGACAGCTAGCTTCAGAGTGAGACATCTAAACACAAATGGAGGCTTGTGCTTTCAGCAAACCTTCTAATCGTACCAAGGAAAAACAGTGCTGGAATGCCAAGTAACCCACTCTCACTTTGAATCACATCAGGAATTTAAAAAATATATATTTCAATTAATAAAGGCACCCAAAATTCTACCCCATAGTTGCTAGTTACAACATGACTTTCTTAGAAGGACTCATAAAAAGGAAGAGAATGGAAATCTGAAATTTGATATCTATAAATTTAAAAGTTGTCGACAACCTATGCTTAAAGTTAATTTTAAGTTCATTTTTTTTAATCCTGGAGGCATTTTTCTGAAACAAAAATGCAGTAATAGAGATGGTCTCAGAACAGCCCACAGGAATCCATCCATCTCTGAAGGCATCTGGGGCTTCATGGTTTTTTTCACTCTTTGCGCACTGATGAACACACAGTTTTATAAACAATTTCCTGCCAAAAGATACAAAGAAAATTTAAATAGAATTTGGGGAGCTAGAAGACATTTTTATGTCCATCCCTTACATCAGGAGCCAAGGACACCACAGGTCCAGAAAGGATTCTCTCTTTCTTTAACCTCTTCCTGCCCTGGATCCTCCAACTCCAACACCCTTGGAGCCATCACGGCCCAGTCAGTTCATAGTCAAAGATTTCAAACACTAAGGCAGCAACAAACTGGGGTTAAGGAATAATACCAATCTCTTACAAAACAGATGACATCACTTGAAACTAGATAAAAATTCTTCAAAGAAGGCTAGCATGCAACTTTAGAAAGAGTTGCTTTTTCAAAACTATTTTTAAATTGACAAAATAATTATATTATCTCTAGGAAAAACTAAGGTATTTAGCACCCTGCCCCTGAAACACTCCTTTTGTGTTCCTAATACTCTTGCCAAATCTAGGGGACACTGTAAGCAGAAAGGGACAAAACTACCCAGACAAATATCATCTGAGGGACACTGGGAACTGGACAAACTAGTATTATCTGTAGAATCTATCCTCCTGCCCATATTCTAAGTCCTTGAAATGCTGGTCATATATGACAGAACAATGCAAGTCAATGATGTCACTACTTCTGTAGTTCAATCTATAAAACCCCTCCTGTAGTAACTGGGTACAAACACAGCACCAATAAGTACTGTAGCCCAACCAACTACCAACAGCCACTCTGAATACTTTCTGGTGAATGCCTCTCCAGCCCATTACCACTAGACTTCCCAAAGGCTGCTGCTGTCAAGTATGCACCTCTTGAGGACTTGCTCCGTGCTACTTCTAGAGTTCACATCCCTCGTGGATTTCCCAAGCAGTGCTGTTGTTGAGTATGCACCTCTCTCGAAATTTTCCTGAATGGTGCTACTGCTAAGTATGCAACCCTTGTGCACCAAGTGAAACTGGTGGACTCCTACTAGCTTCTCCTGGACCTCCTTTCCTGTTGGCATCAATTATCCCTATCTTTGCCAGTAATTCTATTTAAACTTTATCTCTCAAAAACTGGCTCTAAGTGCTTTTTTTTCAGTCTGTCAGCAACCTACTCCACTGCTCCAGGACCCCTGGGCTGTGGACAATATTTTTGAGGTTTAATCTGACACGTGTGTAATGTATAATGACCAAACCAGGAGAAAAGGTTGCCTTTGAATAAAGTTGCTTCATGGTGCATGACACACAGCTGGTGCTCATTATCCTTTATGAAGAGAAGGAGTGAACTGCAGGACTCGGTACACAACAACAGGGCATCTGGTACATGCAACACTTGAGGGTTTGCCTAAAAATCTTGTGCTAAAGGAGAACTTGCAGGTAAGATGGCATGGTCCTAAATTACAGAAAGAGCAGGAAGGGGCTCAAGATCGGTGGAGTAGTAGAATATACTTAATTATCTCAACTCTATTTAAGAGCTATTTCAACTGCATCCTGAAAACACTCACATCCAGCTTTGGCTCAGAGCATTCAAACTGCATCTAAGGAAATGGAACTTCTGCTGTCTGTTATGGTTTGTGTCTAGATGTCCCCCCAGAGCCCCATGCAGTCACTGGGGCAAGCTTCTAGAATTTGTGATTGATTCATGGTTCAATGCTGGGATTATGGGTGTGAGTGCTACACTCACCCTAGAGACAATGTGGCCTACATACAATATAAGAGACAGAAAGAGACTTCTTTGCACACTCCTCCCTTTCATGCTCTTGTTGCTTTTTGCTGTCTTCCACCACCATGAATGACTGCTCCTCTGCTATACCACTCTGCTTGTAGCCAGCCTAGCATGGACTTAAACCTCCATAAACTGTGAGCAAAATAAATCTTTCCTCCTTTAACTTCGGGTGTTGAGTATTTTGTCCCAGCAATGAGAGAAAAGTAACCAACACACTGCCATAAGAAATCCTTCTGTAGGCTCTGTGTGTGCATTTGAGGAGGAGCACTCCAAAAATCCTCTAACTCAGAAATATATTTCAGTGTTGAGGTTGAGAAGTTGTGCATGTCTGTATTCCAGCACTAGGGAGGCTGAGCCAAAAGGATGGCAAGTTCAAGTATAACTGTGTAGAGTGAGACCTTCACTCAGAAAAAAAAAAACAAACACCAAACCCACAAACCAAGACAAGCAGTACTTCCTTTTTCCTAGATTTAAATTTTTTGGTAGTAAATCAAAGTTATGTAAAGAAAGTGCAAATTTCACAAAAGGCACAGTCCTCAGGTCACATGCCTTAGAGTCACACATCAAGATGTACTAATCTCAAGTCCTATCACAGAGCCCAACTCCCAGAGACAGCGGCCAGCAAAAAGGCATATTTAATAGGCTCCCCAGGCAATGCATCTTCACATTAAACTTGAAAAACCTTATAATGCAAAGAACCAGAATATGACAAGAAATAGTCAGGGTTTCTTTACATGCTAAAAACATGTACAACCCTGCTGGCTCTCTTGGGCTTCCAATAAACTTTAAAACAGAGGGAAAGTACTTAATACATCATAGTTACTGAATCAGAAGAATGTACACTTAAACTCATTTAGAAGAGTAAAGAGTTAAACAAATACTCTTCAACACATGTGGTTAAGGGCTAGGGACAGTGGTAAAGTGCTTGCCTGGCATGCACAAAGCTCTAGGTTCAGTCCCTAGCACTGCCAAAATAAACCATGTCACTGGGTAACAAGATGAAAAACAAAAAGTTAGCAAGCCAAAACATACATATCTCTGCATAATGAAATGAATTTAGGGCCACAATAAGAATATCTGTACAAAAACGCCAATGTGTCTAGAAAGGAAGCTATGATTAATGCTGCACTGATGGGCCCCAAACTGTTACAGCAACAAACCAAACATTAACGCAGCAAGGCATACGATCAAAACAACACTGCTGGTAGGTTCATCCTTGTCACACAGAGATCATACAAAATACACGAGCCTTAAAGAAAATTCATGTCACTATATAAGCCATATCCAGACTCCACTCCTGTCTCCAACACATAAAATATAACACCTATTTATTATACACTGGATATTGTAGATTCACTGTTTCAGAAAATTCTCACATTGACTACATGACACTGACATAATGCTTCCTCATACATCTGAAAAAAGAGCTCAAGAAAGCCAAGGGAGCCTAAACTCAAGGGCAGACCTATAATTGTGAAGCATCTATCTTTTATTAAAATGCCCACCCTTTTTAAAGAAAATTCTGTTATCAGTCAGCTGAGGACCACATGACACTCAGCAAAGTTAAAGATCCTTTTGTCACACTGACCTGAAGGACATTTTAAGAGAATCATGACAAGCAAATGCACCTTGTTAGAGATATCTGTTTACTCTTCTGTTTACTTGTGTTTCTGATTAATAATATGAATAATAATTAGTTAAATGGTATTCAGTACTTATTCTCTGTAGGCATTATGCTAAGATGTCTATACAAACTGCCTTATCTGGTAGGTGCTGTTAACTAACCCCATTTTACAGATGATGAAATGGAGACACAGAGGTTAAAAAAAACTTAACCACTCCTCCATTCTGTCATTCTGTGACCATGCCCCTCGCCTGATGTGACTCAGTCATGTCACAAGACTCCCTACCAAGCAAGTGTCTCAAGATTTCTACACATAAAATTTCCTAAGTACACAAATGACATGACTATTGCTAATAGAATTTTAGCAATCTTACAATATTAGTTTTCATTTAGCAAAAATACATAGCAGGATTTTCTGTCTAATAAATTTTCTGGAATCCTAACCAGCATCATTTTTCTAATTCATGTACATATGTGCTTATCCCCCGTTGAGTGTCTGCTGTGTGCCAGGCACAGGGGTTAAAGAAATGCTCACCCTTCCCCACCCAGGCTCAGTCTCCTCACCTTCAGCTGTTTGACCTTCTCTTTTCAGCATCTGGACAGCTCCTACATATTTCTTCAGTTGGACCTTAAGCACCTCATTTTCTCTGCAGGTACAAGAATGTTAAAAAAAAAAAAAAGATATTTAAAACTTCGCAAGTTAGGCCTGAAGAGGGGTAAAAGAGAGGTCTATGTAAAGAAAAGCACATGATGTGCATCTTATAAATATTAACATATTCTCATATTTCAGAGACCATCACTGAAGAAAGCCATGCCACCAAGGGTGTGTTTGTGAAATATCTTTAAGAATTTTCCTTTCAGAATGGGAGTAACTGATCCCACCACCCACAAATTTGAAATTCTGCCACATGCTGTGATCAGGTTGTTTGAATCTACCAACCTGTTAAGTGACTATTCAGTTTCAGGCATTCCACAACAGTATCTTCATTTTCAGAAACATATACTAGGCACTCACTGGGCATTTATCTAGGGAATATTTTTACCAACTATCGCATATATTAAACACCATTTGCCAGGTATCATGCCAAATTCTTATACATCATCTCATTAACTCTTTCCTAGACACTGACACAATTCCCATTTTGCAGATGGGTAAATTAAGGCATATAAAAAACCAAATCAGTGAACCAAAAATCCCCCACCCCAATCCCACACAAGATTATACTATGGAAACAGAACCCAGTCTAAAACAAGAGTCTGCCTCCTGATTCCACTTCCCAGGCACACTGGCTAAGGATGAAACATGAAGATCGGAACAAAACTATCATTTGTTGAGTATTTTACCACATAGTTTAGACTTTTCATGATCACAGAATCATGTACGCATGCATGCATGTATTTGTCCATTCTTCATTAACTAGAAACATATAGGAAAGGAGATGAACAGATAAGGTATCTGACCAAGATCACATGGCCAAGGTCACCAGTAAGACACAATGCCAAGATATGAACCCTTATCTTCCCCCACCCGAAGACCCAGAAGAGCTTTTCTGTCTTTGAGAATTCAAACTTGATCTTTCACAAGCTACCCCAGAGACCTGCCTCCCCTAAGTTCTATTCTTGCCCCCTACTTCCCACTTCAGTTCTTATGCTTGAGTTCCTTTAAACAAGCTAGAATATTTTATCTTTCTTCATGATGGAAAAAGCTCAATGCTGGGTTTCTTCTATGATTATTTTTTAAAGGGGGACCACACAGACAGCTCTCCTTGAAAGAAGAGTATTAGGCCTTACCTCTGTGTGTTGATAGGAGCTGGCTAGGATATTTCCTTATTCCCTCAATTGGTTTTAAGCAATTCAAATGAGTCTAGTCAAAGTGCTGATGTATAGTCTTCAGTGATGCTCCACCTATAGCTCCCAAATAGTATGTGTGAGCTAGGCCTAGAGACTTGGCCACACTGAGATTAAGCCTCAAGAAAAGAGGCTATGACATCTCAGGGTTTGAAGATAACACATCAAAGCTGAAGCACAGACCCCAAAACATTACACGTTCCCTCAAACTGTTATGCAGATCTCTCCCCTCACCCCATACTGCAGAGAACTATCTTCCTACCTAGCCAGTACTTCCCGCCACTCTCACAATCACTCATCCCCGAGTTACTACCTTCTTCATGAATTAACAAAACCCAGGTTGGGCCCTGGTTTGAGGCCTTTGTTTCAGTTAGCCATCCTTCTAACTGGACTTAGGACCCCTTTGGTACCTAAAACTACAAATATGTTTTAGTGTCTTTTATTTTTGCCATGGTTTGCACTTGAAGTGGTAGATTGCAATTAACTTATTAGAATTCCAGTAACCTTCCCCCTGGAATTACACATATAAACTTCACCAGACCATGACACGGTCCAGGAAGGACTTTCAGGAGGAGAGGGGGGGATCACTGCAAAATAAACAGAACCTAAGAAGTAAAAATCAGCAAAAACCCAGTACCTGTAAATAAATCTCTAATGAGTTTTTATATCCATGCTATCACATTCCTCTCTAGGTACATGTTATAGTTTGTATCTAGATGTCCCCCCAAAGGCTCACACAGTCAGAGGTGGCTGGATCTAGAGTGTGTGATTACTAAATTAGCCCACTGATTGGTTTGGCATAGTTCTGCTGGGGTGAAGGATGTGATGTTTGAATTAAGAGTGTTACATATAAAGGTGTAAGTGCTACGTGCTGTTAAGGCGGGTAGCCTGGATAAGATATAAGGAACAGAAAGAGGTTTGTCAATCAATTGTTCGCTTTTGTTGTCTTCTGCCTGCCATTAACTGTTTCTCCTCTGCAATGCCCTTCTGCCACGCCACCCTGCCTTGGAGCCAGCCACCTACAAACTGAAACTTTTATGAACTGTGAGCCAAATAAACCTTTCCTCCTTTAGCTTTGGACATTGGGTATTTTGTTTCAGCAATGGGAAAAGTAACTAAGACAGTACACACATATAATCTAAATAAAATTTTTCATGGATGAAACATCTTTTCACACCCTTTAATATTTTGTTTGAGATCTTATTCCCTAATTTACTATTCCACTTACCCCTTCCCCACAAGAACTAAATGCAAAAGCCCAGTAAGTATATGTCATGCCTTATTTTATAAAGTAGGATCATATTATAAATTCTTTTGTAATTAAGTTGTCTCATTTAACAATTCACCACAGAGAGCCACTAACTCAGGCTACTAATGGATAGAAATATCATTCCTTGGTATATATAAGCAACACATTTACTTAGCTGAAAAACTTAGGGGAGGAAGTCTTGGGACTCAATCTGTTGTCTATTTTCACTGCACCTGACCACAACTCAGCCTTCAAAGATAACATTTTCTTTGTATTTTTGCTCCTCTGCACTACATTGTAGAAGAAAGAATATCAGGATCAAATGCAGATACTGCTACATACTTAGGTATCATCTGAGAGCTCTATTTTCATCTTGGAACCTTTAGAGAAACTAAACCATAAAGGAGCCCCTTCCCTAAACAGTTTGTCATGGGTATCTCTATAGATGTCTGCACTTCTTTTTTAACCTGTGATACAAATAGCAAATGTTTGAAAATGGTCTCCCAGTGGTCACAAAGTACAAATAGTTTTTAATAATACTTTTAATGGACCTATGTTTTTATGTTACCATACATGGAACTGAAGCAAAGGGTGCTCTACCCCTAATCTACATTCCCAGCCCTTTTTATATTTTTACCTTGACACACATTCTAAGTTGCCCACGTAGACCTTGAACTTGTGATTCTCCTGCTTCAACCTCCTGAACAGCTGGGATTACAGCACCTGCATGGCTGTGTACCTGTTTTGACTGTCACTCATCACATGAGTCAGGGGTGGAATTTCCCATCTGTAGTTCTCAAGGTTTAGATTTAAATTTTCCTCCAAACGTCTCACATTTGGAAGTATGGCCACATTTGGAAGTAAGTGCAGGTCCCTGCAGGCGTAACTTGGAAGGGTATATTCTTATCCCCAGCTCTTCACTTCTCTCTGCCTCCTGACCACCATGTGGTGAACAGCTTTCCTTCATCAAGCCCCTCCACAATCCTGCCTTAGAGCAGGCCAAACGTGGACTGAACTCACTGGAAACTGTGAACCCAAAATAAACCTCTCCTCCTTGAAACTGTGGTATGGGGTACTTTGTCCCAGCAATGAGAAAGTGCCTAACATAGTAGTGTCATGTCAGTGCTCAAAACTTTTCCAATTTTGGAGCCTTTCAGACCCAGGGAACCATAAGCAAGAATCATTTTAGGACATTTCAACAAAATGAACCCAGTCAAGCCTGGTTTGTTCAGCCTTCTGTAAGAAACAAACCTCAGCCGGGTGTGGTGGCTCACGCCTGTAATCCCAGCACTCGGGAGGCTGAGACAGGCGGATCATTGTGAGTTCGAGACCAGCCTGGGCTACAAAGTGAGCTCAAGGCCAGCCTGAACGGCATAGTGAGACCCTGTCTCAAAAACAGGGCCGGGGATCTAGCTCAGCGGCCTAAGCACCTGCCTGGCAAGCGCAAGGTCGTGAGTTCAATCTCCAGTGCCACAAAAAAAAAGAAACAAACCTCTACTTTGCAGCATTCCTGTGTAAATTCAGTGCCATGAGAAATCATGGATGCAATGGGCTGTTTAAGGTTTCCTTCCTCCTGAGATTCTAATTTAACTCTAAAATCAAAAACCAGATTACATTCAATTCTAGGTTCAATTTTTTTATTTAATCTTTTAGTTCTTTGAAAATTAACTGCTTATCTTTAGAGCATAAGATGCCTTCAAAATCATATGGAACAATGCAGGGAATGAATATAGACATATAACTCAATTTAATTTCTACTAAGCACTGCAGTGCTGACCCCAACCTCAGCCAGCCCCTTTTTCCTAGCACAAGAGGGCCATAGAGTTGGCTACAAAAAGAAATTGATTCATTCCCACTCATGTGCAAGTATTTATTCAATACCAGGCAATGATCTAGGCACTGGAAATGCATCAATAAACAAAAAGAACAAAGTTACCTAGCCTCGTGGAGCTGTATTTATTTCCCGATTTTTAAATTTTACTTTTCTGTTTGAATAGATACAGGATTCAACATCTAAAAAGTAAAGTAAGATTCTATTCCATTTTCAGTCACCAAGTTCAAACATCATGGTAGACCATCTCCCAAGAGATAACTCTACTCTGCATTTTAGGTTATGTAGCTAGCTTGCCAGAGGTATGTTGGTTTTTTAACTTTATGAACATTAAAAAATACACACAAAATCAGACTGAACAGTACAATATGTACCTGCTACACACATCTTCAACTCACTCGCTCTTGTTTCCTTCCCATTCTCACCCACTAATGCCTACTTCCATGGCCTCATATTATTTTGAAGTAAATCCCAGAGCTACAATATCATCTGTAAAATTTAGAGGACATATCTCTAAATAGTAAGGAATCCTTTCACAAGCCTAATCCTAAAACCAGTATCACACTTAAAAAAATTAACCAAATATCATCAAATAGCCAGTCAATGTTCCTGAGTGTCTCAACTTTTTTGGGGGGTGGGGGGTTGAAATCTGTATCAGAGCTCAACTCTTGGTGGGCTTTTACTTTGGAACACTGTTTCCTTTATAGACCTAGGACAGAAAGCAAGGTGAGTGGCTCTGAAGTTGTATATATAGGTCTGGGCACAAATACCAGGCCTGCCCTGCCTAGATGTGAGCCATGGGGAAATGGTTCTGTGGTTTCTCCCTCCAAAACCACAGATGAGAAAAAGGAAGCATGAAGGCCTGCGACCATTAGACAACATGGCTGAACAGTGCTTTGGGCGGTACCCAACTCACAAGGAACTCAATTAATAATAATAATTTCTCTTATCTTTTAGGGACATATTAGGTTTAAATCACGCAAACCTTGAGTTTGTGGCATAGGCTTTGTCTTTAAATTGTTTGCTTTTCCAAGGATACACAAATTGGATTGTACTTTTACAGGCAGCCTGCGTTATCCTGATGGTGGTTCTGTTAAGGAGGATTATATGCAGAAGCCATGAAATTACATGGAATGAGCTAACAGTCTGCCCTCCTGGGGTCCTCAGTCTTTATTGGGAGAGAAAAGAGCCAGCAGGTAACCATGAGACAGAGGAAAACATCCAACTAGAGAAGGTCACATAGAAAACAAGGAATATCTAGTACCAGAAAAAAAAAGGCCTGACTAGCTCTTTGATATGGCCTCAGTGATAGTGGCAGGGGCAACCGACACCTCTCAATTCTTACAAAATGTACACTGGGTATCAAGTAATATTCCAAATGTTTCTGTGGTACAAACCTTTAGAATCCTCCACAGTGATCCTGGTCATAACAACTAGGTGACACCAACTTCCTGAGGGTAGACTGAATTTGTTACTGTCACCTCTAATGGCAGAATTAACAGGTCATCACTTCTGAGATAGTTTATAGAGAAGGATGGGACCCAAGATAGGTTAAAATAAAAGACATGGCCCTTCTGTATCCACCTAGCTCTTTCTTCTCTTGGGACCCTTGGCTGCTACACTATCACTGTGCCTGGTTGGCCCCTTGTACTTAACTGCCTTACTCAATTCATTTCGGATCACATCAATGCTATGAAAATGCAGATAGTCCTCTGAATGGAGCCAATTACGATGGTTCCTCCTTCCTTCCACTGCAGCCTGCTGATCAACCTCCCTATGAACATCATCTACTGCCTGAGCTGGCACCCTCCCCGCCTCCAGCTGAAAGCAGCCACAGGGGTGGCCACCCTGATCCCAACATCAGTTGGATGATCATTTCCAGAGAGGGTAATGTAGGGAAAGATGGGCAACCCCCTCCTCAGGTATGGTTATAATAAAAGCCATGGGCCCTTTCAGAGAGGAAAAAAAGAAAAATAGCCTCTGCAGCTAACAGCAGACAGGAGATAACCTTGGGATGGCTCTCAAAACCATTCCCCTCACCCCTTGTGGTTTGAATATCCTGAATTGTTACTAAACTGTGAGTAGCAGTTACCCTGATGCTGCACTGTATGAACTTGTACCTTTAGCAAAAAGTCCACTAACCAATTAAGTGCAGACTTTCTGGGTGGGTGAAGATGGCCCCTACCCCCATAAAACAGGACCTCACCCCATATTCAGTGGTCACCCACCTCTGGGTCCCCCACTCTCAGAAATGGTTTTGTGCTGCTCCTGAAATAAATTTACTTTCATATTGCTGTAATAAAATTTACCTTTGCTCTGCATCATGATTTCTGTCTCTTCCTCCTGTATTTATCTGGGGAGAGAAACAAGCCCCAGAAAGTTCGAGGGTGGGCTGGAGACCCTAGATCCACCAGATGCACCAGATGCAACAAGTAATGGAAAGACATGACATCTATCTTGGATATTCTGGCTTGCAAGCTCTTTCTACTCTGTTTCTATATCATGAAGATACTCAGGTAAGCTATGGACAGGATTACCTAGCAAAAAGTAGCCTTCTAGCACCTACATATGGGAGCCTGGAAGTAGATTCTCCAGCTCCATTCAAACCCTGAAATGACTGTAGCTATGTCTAATATATGACTACAACCTCCTGAGCCCCTGAGCCAGATGCACCTGCTAAGCTATGCCCAGACTCCATAGCCAGAGAGATTATAACAAGGAAGCAAATGTGTTATTTTAACCTGCTAAATTGGGAGTAACTTGTGCAGCAACTAACCAATACAGCTTGATACGTATTAGTTCATTTAATCCCCAAATAACTTGTCCAAGCAACTAACCTTCTCTGACTGACTCTCCATGCCCTTGATTGCCAAAGTGAAGGTAAAAGTCCAAATAATTTCCTATCTAGCCAAATGTGCTCATAATAAATGTCCCTCCCTGGACTTCACTTTATCCCTAAACAATGGGAGAATTCTAAGGATCTCAAGAGATTGCTGCACAAAGTACACAATTCATTCAACAAATACTTCCCTGAAGTGTTGCCTACCACATACCAGGGCCAGTGCTCATTATATGGTAAACAACAGGAATGGAGGGATAATAAGACAAAACAGTTCCTAACCCACAGGAAGGTGACATTAGCAAAGGAGAGGTGGTTTCAAATAACAATGTATATTGTGAAAAATAAACTCCTGCATAGCATGAAGGAGTGTTTTTGCAAAGTGAAGTCAAAGAAGGATTTTCTGGAAGGTGACAAGCAAGGCAAGACTTGCATGAAATGAAGATACACCCATTTCCAAGTGGGGGCAATGGTCTGGGTGTGCACAAACCTCTCAGGAAATTGTTAAAATGCAAATTCTGATTCAAAGAGGGTAGGGGTCTGGGACTTAGCATTTATCACAATGTCCCCAGAATTTGACACTACTAAGGTTTAAGGGAGAAGAGAGCCTGTAGGAAGGCTGAAGCAGGTCATGAATCATGACAACGCCTGGAGCAAGGACAAGAAGCACAGGTGTTATTCGTGGCATAGCAAAGGAAGTCAAAGAAAGGTGTTATGTGGGGAAAACGGAGTAGATGTGGAAAAACGAGAACTAGGAGATCAGAAGGCCACACTCCAGGCAAGAAATGAGAGTAGCAAGGACTCAGAGGACTGGGGTGGTGGCCATGGAGACACAAGTAGGCAGATATTCATTCATCTGTAGGATTCCAGAAAGCTTTGCCAACTACTGCTCCAGCTCCCAGTCCCAAATATGCCTGCTGGCCACCCTGCGGTTTTCTTAAAAGCTTTTGGAAAGAAAGCAAATCATTGAGTAGGTGGTAAGTACCTCTCAAACAGCTTCCAATGACTGCAATAATTAATGTTTGTGAGTCAAAGCAATTATGTCTGCCCCAATGTCAGAATAAACAGCCAGCAACTCCAGACACAACCACTCAAAGGATAATTACTCAAAACAAAACTAAAGAACCTGTTTCGTTCATTTGGTAATTTACAGTCATCAAAACATTACAATAAGACACACCTATAGGAATTTTGGTTTCCCCAGCCAGACAAAAGGTTGGCTTAAGGATGTATCCCCACAACCTAGACAGGATTGATTCAAATCTAACATTTGAATAACCCTCATTTGTGCTCATCCTGCAAGAGAGTGGCCGTGTCTTTTTATTTCTATTTAGCCTTCATAGCCATAAAGTAGCTCCTTGGTATTCCCAGGATTAATTTCAGACCTTCCAAGGATACCAAAATCATAGATGCTCAGGCCCCCATACAAAAAAAAAAAGGTACAAATATTTGCATATATCCTGCACACATACTACTATATACTTCAACTCTAGATGATACCTAATACAATGTAAATGCTATGTAAATAGTTGCTTCGTGCATTGTTTAGGAAAGTCTACACATGTTCAGAATAGACACAACCACCCTAGGTCTCTGTGGATGTGGAATCCTGGCACATAGAAGGCCAACTATGCTACCATTGTCAGCATTTGACCAAATGAAGAAATAGAGACTCAGCACAGCTGGTGACTCACCAAGATTCCCCTGGAAATGGAACTGAGATTTATGTCTAGACAACTGCAAAGTCTGCTCCTTCCAACATTAGACCACATGTCTGCAGATGTAGTCAGAAGTCAGAGGATCTCCTTCAATACAATCAGCAGAGGAGCCTATTCACAATGCAGATCTCTCCATACGCCCATTCTCTGCCTAAACAGTTCAGTCCAGAGTCATTAGAAGTTAGTTACTTAAAGGTGGATAGGTCAAATAACTGAATGTACTACAGACAACTGGAGCTATGCTTCTTGCTGTTAGAGAACAGAATGACAAATATGAACAAGAAAATGGGAAGTAAACACAGTAATGTTGGATCAGGACTTAAGGGATTACTGTGAACTCCAGAAGGTATCTGAAAAGGACACAGCAGAGTTTTCGCTGGATAAATGTGGAACAATCTGAACATCAAAATAGTGACAGTAATGGATTATGAGACGCTAAGACAGAAATATATGAATCCATAAATTAATAAATGGAAAGTTTAATGCATAACAGGATACCTATGTCTCTAAAACTTAAAAAAAAAAACAAAAAAAACCTCCCCACAAAATTCTTATGTGCAAAGGGGAAAACACTAACTTCATAGTGGAGAAGTTACTATCATCAGAAATATAACAAACTGAAGTCATGTACTCCCTACTAGGATCCACTGAGAACATGTATCACTTCTGATATTCCTGCCCAAGACGCGTGAACGGAATCTAATCACAAGGAAACATCAAACAAACCAAATGGAGGGATATTCGGCAAAATAAACTGGCTGTAATCTTCAAAAATGTAGAGGTCACAAAAGTCAAGGAGAAAAAGACTGAGTCTAAAAAAGACATAACAATTACATACAATGGGTCATTCTGATCTCAATCATTTTGCAAGATAGGCCTTTATTGGGACAACTGGTAAAAGCTGAGCATGATGAGAGGATTAGATGAGAGAAATGTGTCAGCATTATCTTTCTAATTTTGACAGTTGTATTGCAATCACAAAGAAAAATTTTTTGCTTGTAGGAAACACCCATTAATATATTCAGGGAATAGGCCCCATGGCTGCTCTCAGTTAATCACATGGCATCCACATTTTAACAAGCCTCCAGGACATTTTTGGGCCACACTAACATCCAGCAGCCACTCCGCCTCTCTGTGTCTCCAGCCAAACCACAGTAGTAACAAAGACCTAAACAAAAACAATAATCCTCATAACCACTATTCAGAAAATAATGACGCTTTTCCATGTACAGGATGCCAGAGTACTTTTCTCTTCATTCTAGTTGTTTTCTCAAATAAGACAGGGTCAACAGCCACAGGACTCAAGTTTCAGAAACCCTAATTTCTCCTTGGCTTGACCTGTGTAGCATCTTATCTCTGCCAGATTTTTCCCCTCTTTTTGGAGAAGGGGGAATGCAAGCCTGTAAAAAACTTTAGTCTTTAGTGATCTCTCCCCTGCTCCATCCTTTCCCTATTTCTTTTCTAAATCCCATCTCATTAGCCACCTGGTAAATCCCACTCAGAAGAGCATGCTGGCCCCTCCATTTCAAATCCAGAGCCAGGGAAACAGACCAAACAACTCCAGCAACTCACAAAGGGAAATTAATTGCAGATGATACACACACTCAAAACATTCTGAGTACAATAGGAAAATCATAGGGTTCCAAACACAATAGCTAGAATCATGCTTGTCATTGTACTCACTCAAAACTCACATAAGTTATTTTTCAGGATATTTGTTTGCCAAAAAGCCAGCTTTCTGTGTCACTAAAAAGTATTTGCTTTAAGTTCAGACAGGTCTGATATGAAAGCTTATTGTGTTTCTTTGTGACCTTGGACATGCAACTGACCTTTTCTGAGCCTCAGCTTATCACTTGTAAAATGAGATAATAAAAGTACCTACTTCAGAAACTATGGAGAGACTTAAAATAACTGTAGGTATATAAATAGAAATATACATAACATCTGCCATAAGTACTGAATATTAGCTATTATTTATTATCATCATTATTCATAACTTGCAAATCAGGGCTCCACTGTCATTATATTCCAAACCAAAGAGGTCTACTTCCTCCTGGAGATCAAGGACTAGGTAGGGTAAAGCTTGGATTTCCAGGTCAAGTATCAAATATTGAGTCTTCCTCCCCCAACAAACTCCTATGCATGGCTGACTCAATCTCAACTCAGAAATTGCTTTCTCTTGTTTCCCAAGATTGGTTCAGGTTCCTCTAGGGATGCAGCATTTCCCAAACGAAATTGAAGTGAAGAAATCACTCACTGAACTCACTTCTTGGGAGCCAGTTCTGGATATTCTAAGTTACCCACATGACAATTTACCTTTGGGAAGGGTGAACGCAAATAGAATTACTGCTGGAGACACAAAAACAGAAGAACAGATGCCAAACAATATTTTTCAAGAGGGAATAAACAAGAGGAGAAGATATGAAAAGCCAAATTGTTTCCAATGGGCTCCGGAAGAATACAGAGTAGAAGATGATGTAGAGATTTCAGAGTTACAGGCTTACAGGGGTCAGACAGATAACTCAAAGGAGTGAAGGCCAGGGTGACATACAGTATACATGCTCTCCTGAGAGTGGTCAGGGCCATGGGGAAGGAAAGCAGAAAACTGTCCAAAGATGGCATCCTTGATTCCACCAAACTATGGACACACAGACCTGGGTCACCAGATCTGCAAACTTCTCAAGTGCAACTGCGAAACTAGAGTTCCATATGAAGCATCTTTAAACATGGCCCATCATTTTTAAAAACATCACACATGCCAAATACAGTATGAACCACAGCCTGTTTGGAGCCACTGAAGGCAAAGTCTCTTGACCCTGACCTTCTGGAAGGAAGCTTTGCATTCTGTGAGACCAGAAGTCTGTTTTGTAGTTAGTGTCTCTTTACCAGGCCAAGAGGAAGTAAACTGAAAACCCTTGAGATCCCGTTAAATGCACATAACCTGAATTGAATCATGAAGAAACAGCTGACAAACCCAAATTAAGGGATTCACTACTGAGGAACTGGCCAGAAGAGAAATGCAGAAAAAGTCAAAGTCATGAAAAACAGAGATGCTATGGGGGCCTACCAAACTAAAAGATGGAACACACCAATGCAATTCCTGATCCTGGACCAGATCTTGGACCAAGCAGAAAAGAGTCATACAAGTTTAACTGGTGAAATATGAATATTGACTGTATATTATAATACAGCATTAATATTCAATTTTATACATTTCTGAAATCATGCTACAGTCATGAAAGGAAGTATCCTTGTTCTTAGAAAAATATACGCTTGAGTATTTAGGAATAAACCCTCAAAACATTTGCTACTAACTCTTAAATGGATCTGTAAAAAGTTTATACACATAAATAGAGACGCAGATAAAAAGATAAATTTCATGAGCCAGGCATGGTGGCACATGCTTGTAATCCCAGCACTCAGGAGGCTGAAGCAAGAGGATTGCTATGAGTTCAAGGCCAGTCTGGGCTACAAAGTGAGTTGAAGGCCAGCCTGAACTGCATAGTGAAGCCCCATCTCAAAAAGACAAAAACTAAATATATACATATATATAAAAAATTTGTAGGACATCCTGTGCATGTATGCAATCTCAGCACATGGAAGACCGAGGCAAGAGGATAACAAGTACTGGGCCAGCCTGAACTACACAGGATGTTCCAGCAAAGCTTGGACTACACAGAAAAAAATGAAGCCCCTCAAATATGGTAAAATATTAACAACTAGCAAATCCATGTAAAGGAAATATAGGAGTTATTTTACTATCTTTACGATTCTTTAGCGAATCTATGATTACATCAAAATAAAATGTCTAAAACAAATACAAGAGACAGACACTGTCAGAAAGAAAAGGCTCCTAAAAAAAACAACAAATGGATTTATTATAATGGCCTAGAGTCCAGTGGTGGCAAACCTGTGGCAAACATGCCACAGCAGGCTATTTGTCATCACTGAAAGTTCTAAAAGGTTCACCATCACTAGCCTAGACTGTAGGGTTTAAAGGATTAAGGAAACAGCTCATAACTGGTACAGAATAGCCAAGAAAATCTGACTGATAAAATAAACATCGTGTAATAAATATTAAACGATATCTGGGAATAACAAAGCAAAAAAAAATACTATTATTATTTTGACAAATATAGTGGTTCGTGGACATGTGATTCCCCTTCCTCCTTTGTGACAATTCCAGCAGAACCAAAAAGACAAACCCTAGAAAACACTTTAAGTAGCATTTAGAAACAAGGAAATAGTGACAACCCACTTCGGGACCCCTTCTGTCTCTCTCTTGACAGAAGCTGTCTTTCTCTCAATAAATATATCCTGCTCATAAAAAAAAAAAAAAGAAAATATGATCTCTATTATTATCTTCCAACATACACATAAGGATCAGGGAAAGGCCTAGAATGGGGATCCCTTTCTTACAAGGAGTGGGCATGAAATCTGGGGACTTTCATCTGCCCTGGAGTCATTAATAACATGGCATTTGGAGGGGGAAACATCCTGCATCTGAAAACCAAGTTAAAACTCAACTGGGTTTTATAAGTCACAATAGTCTCATCAAATTTCAGGCCTTTCCAGATGGGAAGATGTCGACTATGAATGAAGAAAGAACAAAAAAGATAGCTACAATAATTGTCTTTTGTGACTTAAAATGGTTATTTTAGCCCAATAGTATGTTAATCTGTGTTTATAATTAACTTGATAAAGACATAATAGAAATGAATAAATCTGAGGCTAGCCCCCCCCCCCAAAAAACAAGGGTGGGAGGAGAAAAAAAAGTAATTGAGATATACTATGTACATTATATTCAATACTCAACAATGAATATAATCATAATGGATTACAAACATGTACTAATAAAAAAATTAAAAACAATAGAATGTAACCCTGGAGACTAATAGTAGAGAGAAAAACAGAAAGCCACCAAAGCAGGAAACCCTCATTGTGCATCAGAGCTGGAGACTCACAATCTTCCAGGCCTCTCTGGCTGGTCCACTTGCTTTTGTGGACCAGTCAGGTAATCAGGTAGTTTTTAATTAAATGAAAGTGATTTAAAGTAACCATATTTCCCTTAAAGATATAGGTCTCTCCCCTCACCCAGACGACCTCAGCAGCCAGTGAGAGCCTCAGCCGCCACTCCCCCACTCAGATGACCTCAGCAGCCCACCAGAGCGACAGCAACTTGTTCCACCACATGCAGTACCTCAGTAGGCTGATGGGAGCCTCAGCAACCCCTACCCCTACCCACAGGACCTCGGCAGGCCAGTGAGAATACAGTGAGTCCCCATTCAAGCAGAGGACCCCAATGGTTTGGCAGGAGCCTTGGAGAACTCTCCCCGCACCCAGAGGACCTTGGCAGGCAGGTGAGAATGCGGGTGAGCCCTTCTTCCATACAGAGAATCCTGGGTGGTCTGGGAGAGAGCCAGCAAGTCCTCCCCTACCTGGAGGAACCCAGCTGGGCCTATGATATCCCAAGTGACACAGTAAGGTCCTGACTGGAGCTCACACCGTGGACAGGTTGGTATGGCAGCCTGAACCGGTCTGAAGACCCAGTAGCAATGTGAGGGTTGGTTCTCATTAATACTCCTAGGCTACTCAGCCTAGCAAGAATATAGGACTTAAGCAACTGACCCCACAGGAGGAATTCAGGTGACAGGCCCCTCACCTACACTGCAGGACTGAGCAACTAGGTGAACATCCACACAGTAGTACCTTAAGGCACACACAATGGACAGATGAGACTAGCAGGATTGAAAAAGACCAAAATAAGGCTGGGGATTTAGCTCAGTGGCATAAGCGCTGCCTAGCAAGCGCAAGGTCGCAAGTTCAATCCCTGGTACAAAAAACAAAATAAAAACAAAAATATTAACTAAGAGGTGAAAATGACAAAACGAAAAAGCAAAACGCAATCTCAAACCCCCAGCCCATATGGAACAAGTACCAGAGACATGGAAATAGAGGACACTGGAAGTCACACACCTGAAATTTCTCAAAAGACAGCAAGTAAAGTAAATAAACAAATCCATGAGGCTATAGAGGAAATCAGATCAGAAATAATCTCTCAGGTAAACAAAGACATGACAATCTTAATGAAGGAGTTGTTCAACACACCTAGAGAACACATAGATTAAAAAAAAAAGTACAGGAGCATGAAAAAATGATGGAAACCTTGAATGAACAATATAGGAAAGTAATACAATGTGCGAAAGAAATTCAAAGAGATAACCAGGAAATTAAAAATTCCATCAAAAGCAGCAAAACCACTTGAATGAAACTAAAGATAGACTTTCAGACCTCAAAGGCAGGATGACAGCTAGTGAAAAAACAGGAAAGAACCCTTAAAAATAACAAGGGACCATGAAATAACAATTAAACAAGTCCAAGACCATGCAAAGAAAAACAATATAATCATGATTGTACAGAGAAGGGAGGTACACAGAACTCCAAATAGCCATAACCAAAATAAATCTACACTCAGACATATAATAATGAAGATCCCAGAAATTCAGCATAAAAACTAGAATACTAAGAGCTGTTAGAGAAAAGAAACAGATCACCTATCAAGGAAAAACCATCAGAATCACAGTCAACTTCTTAACACAAACCCTCAAGTCGAGATGAGCTTAAAGTGAAGTATTTAAAACCCTGAAAGAAAACAACTTTCAACCCAAATTGATGTACCCTGCAAAACTATCTTTCATAATTAATGAATAAGATAATTCCATGACAAAGAATAACAAGAAATTCATGACCACCAAATCAACACTACAAAGACTACTGAAAGATATCCTAGATAAAAATGAGCACAATTCCCAGAACACCAACAGAAACAAACCATCAGGCAGGGAAAGAAATTAAAGGGGAAAAGCAGGGAACAAACAACAGGAAAACAACATGGCAAAGATAAGTCAATACAGGGGCCGGAGATCTAGCTCAGTGGCCTAAGCGCCTGCCTGGCAAGCGCAACGTCGTGAGTTCAATCCCCGGTGCTGCAAAAAAAAAAAGGTAAGTCAATACATATCAGTTGTAACTATCAATTTAAATGGTTTCAATTCACCAATTAAAAGAAACAGATTGGCACAAGTGATCAAGAAACAAGATTCAACAATATGTTCTATACAGGAAACACATCTAAATAAAAAAAAAATTCATAGTCAAAAGATGGAAAACAAATTTCATGTGACAGGAACCCAGAAAAAAACAAGAGTACCTATTCTGTTTGTAGACAATAAGAACTTCAAACCAAAAGAAAAAAAGAGATAAAGAAGGCCACTACATACTTTTTAGGGAAAAAAATTCAAGAGGTAAAGATAACAATCATAAATATATATGCATCAAATAAGGGAGCACCCAACTATATCAGACAAATACTTATAGACATGAAAAATCAAATACGCAATAACACAATTGTAACAGGGGACCTTAATACCCCATTGTCACAAAGTGACAGTTCAACTAGACAAAAAGAGCAAAGAACTAACAGAACTGACTCAAACCTATAAAGAAATGGACTTGCTAGATATTTATCAAGTGTTCCACCCAACAACATCAGCATACATGTTCTTCTCAGCTGCACATGGGACATTCTCTAAAATAGACCACATATTAGCCCATAGAACATGCTAAGTAAATGCAAAGGAACTGAAATTATTCCATGCATATTATGTGACCATATTACACTTAAATTGGAAATTAATGGCAAAAGAAACCACAAAAAGTACATAAACACATGGAAATTAAATAACACTCTCCTGAACAACAATGGGTCCCAGATTAAATTAAAGAAGAAATTTAAAAATATCTAAAATTCCTATCTAAAAAGGGAAGGAGGTGACCACTGTTAATCTATTATCATGATTTGAAACTCATATTGTCTTCATTGTTCTGATTAGTTTCATTTGATTCTGATTTGTTTGATTTTATTATACTTGATGACATGGACAGCTATTTTAAAGATAACAAAATATATAATTGCAGCCATCGAGGATGTCCAATTATCTTGTTTTAAAACCCTGTGTTGCTTTCATTGTTTTGTTTTGATTGATTTTACTCTTGTGTGTTGTTTGATTATAGTATGTCTTAAGGTGTAGGCAACTATTCTGATGATAACAAACATTATGGTAGCCACTGCTGATTTACTAGTACCTGGAACTTCTGTATTGCCTACATTGTTCTGCGTTGTTTGTTTTGTTTTGGTTTGGTTTTTGTTTTACTATTTTATTTTGTTGTATTTTGTTTGATTTTACTTATCCCTGATGGTATGGGCAGGTATATTGCAGATAACAAGAGATTTATGGTAGCTATTATCAATTGCTTTTTACCCTGTTTAGAAGTCATGTACCATATTCATTGTTTTGTTGTGACTGACTCGACTCTGTTTTATTTTGTTTGGTTGTATTTTTTTTAAATAAAAAAAATCTAAAATTCAATGAGAATGCAGATACAACATATGGGAACCTATGGGATGCAAAGAAAGGGGTCCTAAGAGGGAAATATATAGCAGTGAATTCTCACAGCAGGAAAAGAAAATGAGCAAAAATAACCTAAGGCTATACCTCAAGCTTCTAGAAAAAGAAGAACATGTCAAGACCAAAGCTCATAGAAGGGAGGAAATTTTATAGATCAGAGCAGAAATTAATGCAACTGAGACTAAGAAAACAATACAAAGAATTAATGAATCGAACACTTGGTTCTTTGAAAGAATATATGAAATTGATGAAACCCTAGCCAACTTTATCAAGCAAAGGGAAGAAAAAACTCAAATTCATTCAATGAGGAATGAAAAGGGAGAAATTACTACAGATCTGTGGAAATTAAGATCATCAATACCTACTTGGAAAATCTATACTCACATAGGCTGAAAAACACAGCAGAAATGGACAGATTCCTAGAAACATATGAATTACCAAAGCAGAATCAAGACGATATAAAAATTTTGAATAACCTACTATCAGTTACTGAAATTGAAAATAATTAAAAACTTACCAACAAAGAAAAGCCCAGGTCCTGATAGATTCACAGCTGAATTCTACAACAAATTTAGAGAAGATTTAACACCAATAATTCTTAAACTTTTTAATGAAGTTGAAAGGGAAGCAATTCTCCCTAACTCATTCCTGGAGAAAAGTATTACTCTGATACCAAAACCAGAGAAAGACCCAATCAAAAATAACTACAGGCTGATCTCCCTAATGAACACAGATGTGAAAAATTCTCAATAAAATACTAGCAAACAGAATGCAGCAAATCATCAATAAAGTATACACCGTGATGAAATGAGATTCATCCCAGGAAAGCAGGAATGGTTCAACATATGGAAATCAATAAGTGTAATACACCACATCAACATAGCCAAAGACAAAAATCACATGATCATCTCAACAGATGCAGGAAAAGCTTTTGACAAAGTCCAAAACTCATTCATGATAAAAATCCTACAAAATTAGAACAGATGGTCTCTACCTCAATCTGATAAAAGCCATCTATGACAAATCAACAGCCAACATCATACTAAACAGACAAAAACTGAAACCTTTCACTCTAAAATCAAGAACAAGACAAAGATGTTCACTGTCACCACTGGAAATGTTAGCCAGAGTAGTTAGACAGGAGAGAGAAATAAAAGTAATAAGGCTAGGAAAAGAAGAAGTAAAATTATCATGATTCACAGATGACATGATACTCTACATAGAAGACCCCAAAAACTCCACCAAAAGACTTCTAGAGTTAATAAGCAAATTCAGCAGCATAGCTGGATACAAAGTTAACACTTGAAAATCAATAGCATTCCTGTACACAAACAACAAACTCAATGAGAGAGAAATTATGGAAATAACACCTTTCACAACAGCATCCAAACAAAGGAAATACTTAGGAATCAATCTAACAAAGGATGTAAAAGATCTATATACTAAAAACTATAGTACTCTGAAAAAAAGATTGAAGAGGATATCAAAAAATGGAAAGATATCTCTTGCTCTTGGATAGGAAGAACCAACATAGTGAAAATGGCCATACTCCCAAAAACTGTTATACAGATTTAATGCAATTCTGATCAAAATACCACTAGCATACTTCAAAGATCTAGAGAAAACATTCCTAAAATTCATTTGGAAATGGAAAAGACAGAATAGCAAAGGCAAACCTGGGTAACAAAGGCAAGGCAAGAGGCACCACAATACCTGACTTGAAATTATACTACAAAGCTACTGTGATAAAATCAGCAAGGTACTGGCAAAAAAACAGACTTAAGGATCAATGGAACAGAATAGAAGATGTAGACACAACTACAAAGACACACAGTCTCCTTATCTTTGACAAAGGAGCCAAATGTTCACCAAAAGAAAGATAGCCTCTTTAATAAATGGTGCTGAAACAACTGGGTTTCCACATGCTGAAGACTAAAACTAGACCCAAGTCTATCACCATGCACTAAAGTCAAAATGGATTTAAAATCTAAATATTAAAACAGAAACACTAAATCCACTGGAAGACAAGGTAGGTAGAAATCTTGAAGACCCCTAGGTAGGCAACGAGTTCATGAACAAAATGCAGACTGCACAGGAAGTACTTCAAGAATCAACAACTGGAATCTCATCTTATTAAAAAGTTTTTGCATATCAAAAGAAATCAACAGAGTGAACAGAAAACCCACAGAATGGTAAAAAACTTTAGCCAACTGTTCCTCAGACAAAGGACTTATATCTATTATTTATTTATTTATTTTTTGTACTGAGGATTGAACTCACGACCTCACACTTGCCAGTCAGGCGCTTATGCTGCTGAGCTAAATCCCTGGCCCAGGACTTATATCTAGAACAAATAAAGAATTGAAAAAATATCAGGCCCCTTCAATTCAAAGACCCTATCCAAAAATGGGCATCTGAGATGGACACACACTTCTCAGATAAAGAAATACAAATGGCAAATAAATACATGATGAAGAAATGTTCAACATCACTGGTCATTTGAGAAATGCAAATTAAAACAGCGCAGATTCTATCTCACTCCAAAAAAGAATGGCTGTCATCAATAAATCCACTAATAACAAATGTTGGCAGGGCTGTAGGGAAAAAGGAACACTTTTCCACTATTGGTGGGAGTGCGGACTGGTACAACCACTGTGGAAATCCATGCGGAGATTCCTCAAAAAACTAGAATTGGATATCCCATTCAATCCAGCTATTCCCCTACTGGCATTTTTTTTCCCAGAAGAACTGAAAACATCATGCCACAGCAGTATATGTGCACCCATGTTTACAGTAGCTCAGTTTGTAATAGCTAAATCTTGGAAACAACCCAAATGCCCATCAACCGCAGAATGGATTTTAAAAAAAGATGTGGTATTTTTATACAATGGAGTATTACTTAGCTATAAAGAAGGATACACTTGAGGTTTTTATAGGTAAATAGGTGCAACTTGAGACCATACTCATAAGCGAAATAAATCAGACACGCAGGTGTAAGTATCATATTGCCTCCCTAGTATAAATAAAAACTGAAAGGTTAAATAAGATGCAAAATGTACAGCAGATATTGTGAAAATGAAAGACAAAGAAAGTGCTTAAAAAGAAAGACCAACTTGGATAGGGAAAAGGAGAAAAGAAAGGAAGGAAAAGATTATATGTGTATATGTGTACATATACGTATGTGTGCATGTGTGTGTATATATATATACACACAAGATAGACAACTATACTACTAATCTGTTAGTTCATCAAAAAGAACAATTTGTTTTCATTGACTGATCATTTTTAACACCTAAATCTTATAATCTGAACAACTAAATTTAAGATAACAATATGCAATATATTAACTAGTGTTAACTTCCTATTATTGTTTTGAAATTTGTATCATTTTTATCCATTTTTTGTTTTTAAAATTTAAAAAAAAAAGATAGGTTTCTCTTGAAAATGCAAACACCACGGGGTCCTTGAGATTCCTGGGGCTGGCACTGTCTGCTTGCTGTCCCTTTAGTCAGGGTAAAATAAATGTTTCCCTGTTCCGCCACGACTCCCCGCTCCTTTGTCTCACAAACAGCCTGCTTTTTTCACCTTCCTTACCTGGCCCCTGGAAACACTCCAGTCTGAGACCTGTACTGCACTTCAACTGTGGAGTCCAATGAACTCCACAGAGAGACATGGGTTGGAAATTTCTCTGTCAAAGCACAGGCACTATTAGAATAATTAGGTCACTACACAATTCTAAGCCCAGGTTCATACAGAAAGTTCTTCCTATAGTGGCTTGTGGCTCAGTAAGTACAGTAAATCTGTTGTTGGGCTGCTCAACTATGCACACTGTCACCGATGCAAAAACCAGTACCAAAGGATTTAGTCACATAAAATACATTTTAGAGGAAACACAATTATTTCCCCTTGAAAGCTAATAGCGGCAAGAGTGGACAAAGCAAAAACAAAACAAGACTTCTTCAGCTGTCTGTCGCTACTGATAGTCTACACTGGATTAAACCTTTTTCTACTATGTTACATTCCACTTCATAGCTTGAGAAGAAATTGTTGAAAAACCACGTTAGACACTTCTAAATGGAAAGTCTATCTTCTCACTAGCGTTCAGACTCCCAGCAGAAGGGTTAACACAGTGCGTCTGTAAGTCTCCCTAGCTGGCTTTCCACATATCAGGGCCCAAACTGGAGTGGGTCCCAAAGAATGCCAGGAAGCTGGCCAGGCACGGTGAGTGTGAAGACCAGGAAGGAACTGAATGTCACTTGTTAGAAAGGTAAATTGAAACTTTGGAATAAGGCTATCAGTTAACCAGGCATGGTAAGTTTGAAGACCAGGAAGAATTAAAAGTCGCTAGTAAGAAAAGTGATTTGAAATTCTTTGAAATAAGGCTACCAGTAGGAAGCTCTACAGAGTCTAAATGTTTTTAACATCTGTGAGCTCCTTAAAATCAAGAATTTGGGTTTCTCCAGTCTCTGTATCCTTAACAAAGAACATACAACTCAGGCAGGTCTGATAGTATCCCAAACAAAGGTGATACATAAACCTTATTTTGATCTTAAATCTAGGACAGAAATGGCTATAAACAACACTTTAGGAACAAGTAAGAAATTGTGGATATGAACCGTTTATTAAGTATTATGGAATTATTTTCTATTATGGTAAGTAGTATTATGTTCTTGTTCTTAGGAAATAGACACAGACTGATTGGGGGAAAGAATTGTGAGAACTTTCAGACTTTCATGTATCTGTAGTTTGTGTTTATTTATTTAAAAAAAAATGAAAATAAAGACAAATGTGCAAAACATTAACATCTGGTAAATCTAGGTGACGGGCATATACATCCAAGTTACTTGTATATCTTGGTTGCTTTTCTCTTGTGGCTGAGACAAAACACCTGACACCCAAAATGAAGGACGGAAAGGTTTAGCTCACATTTTGTGGAAATTTTATTCCATGATGAGCTGGCTCCGAGACAGGGTGGCATGGCAAAGGAGGAACAGTTCATGGCAGTGGAAGACACCAAAAACAACAAGAGCAAAAGGGGGAGGAGCACACAGAGAAGACTCTTTCTGTCCCTTATATTGTATGTAGACCACACCAACTCTAGGGTGGCTGTAGCACTCACACCCAAAATCCCAGCACTGGACCATGAATTAATCACAAATTCTAGAAGCCTTTCCTCATGACTGCATGAGGCTTTGTGGGGACATCCAGACACAAACCATAACACTGCACAAGTCTTATACTTTTCACCAAGTCTGAAACTGAAGATAAAAGGGTTTTTAAAAAAAATAAGAAATGTTTGAGTTAATCAATCCCATATACAAGGCTTACAATGGTCTTTCTACATTCTCCTAAGAGTAAGCACATGAAGCAGCTCAGGCTGGAGTGACTGGCAGA
>RJWT010003060.1:0-37956 GCA_004365215.1 Cuniculus paca | reverse complement strand
ATTCTTGTACACTAGAGTGTAATACAGGAAAGCAGAAGTGATAAATATAGTTTGTGATATCATACTCCATAGGAAAGAAAATCAAAGCAAAATCTTATTCCTTACAATTTTTACTTTTTGAGTCAGTTATTAAGAAAATCCTCTTTAGAGAAAACTAAGATTTTCCCTGATTTGTTCTGTGTGTAAATCTTTTTCTAGGGTAAGTAGGTCTGGTAGTATCTCCTGAAGGCTAGGATGCTTCATTCAGACCTTTGCTGGCTTCCATCTCTAGCTCATCTTGGCATATCAAAAATGCAGATGGGCAGAATAATGATGACAGATGGGTATGGAAACAACTGTGCCAAGACTCCAGCCTGCACATTACATTTGAATAGCTACTAACATTTTTTTTTTTTGCTCAAGAACGTTCTTCTGACAATGTTTGTTGATAGCCTATATGTTTGAATTGACATATCCCAGTAGAGTTAAAAAAAGTAATTTATAAAATCTGAACACGAAGATATAATAAATCTAAGTTCACTGGGAAAATAATAGCCTCAGGATAATCTTAAATAATTGGAGAGACATTAAATGATGCCATGAATACAAACATTTATTAAATTCTAGTTAATGGACATTTTCAAATTGTGCCTAAATAATTCTAGGGTCTAATATTTATATTTAGTCAATTAAATAGAAGAGAAGTAGATACAACTCCCCTACTGTGAGAAACAATGAAGAAGATTCTGTTTTATTATTTTTTTTCCTCTGGATTATCCATCAAAAGTCAAAAGAAATTTTTATAATATACACACCCATGGATCAAAGCTGGGGTTTGCATATCATTCATTTGGAATATGCAATTATTAAAGTTGTATTTCTCATTTTTAAGTGAACTTGTTGTTCCAATGTAATTAGTCTAGCAGACATGATCTTGAAAGTCAGAAATAGAACATATATGGAGACAGCTGAAGTAAATGTTGCTTTGATTAAAAAATCAATCAAAACTCATAGAAAATAACATGTAAAAATATATGCCATGACAATGGATAACTTAGTTGTAAGTAAAATGATTATTGTTTTGTTGAAGATCGAGAATTGTAACATTTGCTGTTCTTTTAACCATAGATGAATTTTTCTGCCTGCCTGATTTTGTAATCAGAATCTGTCAGAATGCTATTTACGTGTCCCATCATTTGCAAAAGCAGAAGCACATTCGGAGCATCAAAGTTGATAACACATAAAGTAAAGGCCCTTGCTGCTTCCTGAAACTGTGTGATTTAGTGCAACATTGACTAAGATGAATGGTGCTACTCGAAAGTTAGGTTAGTCCACGCACAATTGGGCAACTTTCAATTATAGAATTCTTGAAGCTTCCCTTGAATAAGACTAGTTATTAACACTGGCCTCACACTGAGATAAAACTACATTTTTAATCTTAAGGTACTCATGGTGTATAAAGCACCACTGCTGTTAGAGTTTTTCCAGTTTCCTACTTCTGAGGCTCACTTTGTCAGTACAATGAAAAATCTAGTCTCTGTGAATGCTCACTTTGTAGCATTAAGGGAGTATAGAAGAGATACTGGCTCTTTACATGGGTAGTGCATATTTAATTTAATCTCCACCATTATCATGCCCATGCCTCCAAAATGCAAATGCCTTTTATTAGGATAAAGCATGCTATTATTTTTCTGCAAGAAAACTCATTTCTTCTTAAGAGATGGAGAGAAAGAAAGAAATCCTAAATGATCATCATGGAGATTTAAGAAAGCAATTGTGAATAGAAGAACTATTTTTGAATTGCTTCCCTGACAAAAAATTGATCATCTATCATTTCAATAACAAGATTTAATAGGGTTATTGTGAATTAGAATGTGATGCAAAATCACTGTTCTCCAAGTGGGTAATTTCTAGTCTTTGTTTTCATTTGGTTTAAAATAAAGGCAAAGCAATAATTAGCCTGTCACGTAGAACAGACCTCTGTAAAAATTAAATGAAATAAAAGTGCTTTCAGGCTTTGCTGTTCTCTTGGCTATATCACAAGAAAATATTACCTTAAAGCTCCACAAATAAAAATATTTTTAACTCTGTAGACTCAAGGTGTAGTAATCGTAAGCCTGGGCCTGTAAGGTAAACATTGAGTTGAATATTAGAAGGACAAAAGAATCTTTCATTATTATAAAGTAATATGTAAGTAAAATGAAATAAGGGAAACACACCAATGGTGGAAATGTACATACATACTAAAAAGGTTACAGTTCCATAGCATAAACTTAGGCCTTTTTTATGGAGGAAGAATTGAAAACAATAAAACAATTTTTAGAAATTAGGTGAAGCTTGGAAATTACCACTTACGATTACTAGATCCAAAAAATGATGAATCAGTAGGTAAGAATTTGCCACATGGGATTTTCATTTGGATAGAGAAAACTGAGTCTAGTGTTGATCCCAGTCTCTTGCATTCAATGATATTTTTATTATAATTATTCAATCATACTAATTGTACATTTTCACACAAAAGTATATCATGCTTTTGAATTCCAATGTACAAATTACTAAAGAGTTCAAAGAAAGATGGAATCCATCAGGTAAGTTTGAGAACAACAGTGCTATGTAAATATTAAGTAAATTGAGTAGACTATCAAACTAAAGAAGCAAAAGTCTGTGATAATTTCATCTCTAAACACAGTTATATGATTTTGAAAAAGAAACTTTATTAGCCTTACTTGTATCCTGAAAATCTTGCTGCCAACACACTTTTTTCCTGATTCTAATATGCATAAACTTTTAATTTTAATTTCTTTTCATTGTATATCTTTGTACTAGGAAATATAACAGCACAGAAGAAAGTAGAACTCCTCTAAGTGTAGTATATCTGTCACATATTTTAAAGGCATCATTTTTCCCTATAAATGAGACTGAGGAATTTGGTGAGCCAGGTGAATACATTCGCCAGTGCTCTAATCCCATGTAGAATCTGTGATCAGTGAAGAACATTCCACAATCAGAACAAACCTCCAAAGTAACATCTAACATCAGCATCATTGCCTAAATCGGAGTAAAAGATATCCTTTAAGGTGAATTTGATAGACACCTGACTTGTTAAAATGTCATCATTTGAAATAAAATACACTTCACATGGCAGAGAAAGAATGTGTGTTTAATATAGCTTTACACCTTTTGTGCTAGCATAAAGGTAAGCAACATATTATAAGAGATAATGATCAATTTAACATCATATTTTTCCAGAAACTATCCAAGGTAGGAAATTTATGATATTGCAAATATTGCCTTAAAAATGAGAAAAATCTCTATCCTGGATTGTATCTATTGATCTGTTTAAAAAATTTATTTCTATTGTTGAACACAAATTGAAATTACTATTTCAGAGATAGCAATTTTCAAATCCAGTATCTATATCTATATCCATATCATCTGTATCTATATATCTTTATGTTTAATTATATGCTCAATTTTCTTGTCTCTTATTTATGACAGTTATTTTTTTACATCATCGAGTTTAGTTATATAAATGGTTTTAAATTTTATTTGTTCATAACAACTTGTGGTTCATCTCAGTGTTGTTCTAAATCTATTCTATCTTGAAAATGGATAAAATGCTCCTAGATTATGTCCTGAATATAGTTATTTTAAAGTTATTAAGGCCCAGAATTCTGTTTCTTTGAAGAGTCTTGAGTTTTTGTTTCCACAAGCAGTAACTATGATTGGATTATACTGAAAAATTTGTTTCTAAGGAAGAAGTTAAAATCAAAGTTTAGATCTGAGTTGTTTTTAATTTAGATCATACCTGTGCTGTTCTATGGTCAAATATTTTGGAAATCTTGTTTTTAAATTAGTTTTATTGGTACAATTTAGATATATATATATACAAATATAATGACTAATTCATCATAGGGAATTTGTACCTGTACATAATATATCTTGATTCTTCCTTTTCCCCAATCACTGCTCTCCTGCTTTTGATTTAGAGAAGTTTTGTTTCTATTTTTCCCTTCCATTCTTTTTCTTTCATTTTCTTTCCTTCCTTTTCCCCTCCCCACTCTTTTGTTCCTTTTCTTACCTGAACATTTTCTTCTTATTTTCCAATATCTATTATACAGTTTTGACCTTTTTAATCCTTTTAATTTCTCACAACAGAGAAACAATGCAATATTTAAACATGTGTGTACAGTTTATTTCACTTTAGAGTATGGTCTCAAGGTGAAGCCATTTACCTAGAAATTTCTCAAGTTTATGCTTCTTCATGGTAGAGAAGTACTCCACTATATAAAAACTCAGAGAAATTAGGGAAACCACACTATTCACAGCAGTAAAAAAAAAACTGAAATACTTAGGAATCAATCTAAAAAGGAAGTAAAAGACCTCTACCTTCAAAACTACAGCCCACTGAAAAAGATTGAAGAGAGTTTTAAAAAATGGAGATATCCTTTATTATAGGGTAGGTAGAGCCAATGTAGTGAAAATGGTCATACTTTAAAAATTGTTACGCAGATTTAATGCAATCACAATAAAAATACCAATAACATACCTCATAGCACTAGAGAAAATGATCCTAAACTTCATATGGAACCAGAAGAGACCTAGAATATCAAAAGCAATTCTGGGCAGCGGAGACAAGGTAGGAGGCATCACAATCTCTGACTTGAAATTATACTACAAAACTATTGTGATAAAAACAGCATGGAACTAGCAAGAAAACAGACCCAAGAGTTAATGGAACAGAGTAAAAGATGCAGAAACAACTTCAAACATACTCAACCACTTTATTTTTGACAAAGGGGTCAAGCACCATCACTGTAAGAAAGACAGCCTCTTTAATAAATGGAAAAACTGGCTTTCCACCTTCCGAAGATTAAAACTTTAAAACTTTAATCTTCAGATTGACCCATGTCTCTCACCATGCACCAAACTAAAACCAAAATGGATCACAGGTTTAAATATTAAAACAAAAACACTAAGTCTGCTGGAAGATAGAATAAGTAGAACTCTTTAAAAAATAGGTGTAGGAAAAGGCTATATGAGCAAAACCCCTATCTCAAAGGAAATATTACAAAGAATCAACAAGTGGGATCTCATTTTATTTTATTTTTATTTTATTTTTTTTTTTTGCGGCACCGGGGATTGAACTCACGACCTTGCGCTTGCTGGACAGGCGCTTAGACCGCTGAGCTAGATCCCCAGCCCTAAGGGATCTCATTTTATTAAAAAGCTTTTGCACAGCAAGAGAAATTATCAACAGAGTGACAAGATAATCTACAGAGTGTTAAATAAGATTTTCCAGCTGTTTCTCAGAAAAAAGACTAATGTCTGGATTATATAAAGATCTCAAAAAATTAGACTTGCCAAATTAAAAGACCCAGTCTTAAAAGGGACAAATGAAATTAATGGACACTTCTCAGAGGAAGAAGTAGAAATGTCAAATAAGTACAAAATGTTCAGCATCATTGATCATTCAAGAGTTGCAAATTAAAACACTGAGATTCCATCTCATCCCAGAAAGAATGGCTATTATAAAAAAATCAAACATTAAGAAATGCTGAAGAGGATGTGGGGAAAAAGGAACCCTTCTCCACTGTTGGTGGGAGTGTAGACTGGTGCAACCACTGTAGAAATCAGCTTGGAAATTTCTCAAAAAACTAAGAGTAGAGGTTCCATTTGACCCAATACTTCCCTACTTGTTACTTTTAACAAAAGATTTGAAAGCATAGTACCACAGTGATATAAGCACACCCATGTTTATAGTGGTACAGTTTGTAATAGCTAAATCTTGGAGACCTCAAATGCCCATTAACAGATGAATCCATAAAGATTCTGGAAATTTTAGAGGCAAAATTTGTGGGTCTCCTTTTTTGCCTTCTTTTACCTAGGATTTTCTTTAGACTTTTGAGTTACTATGGTTAACACACATTCTGTCCTTTGATTCTTAATGCCAGAAAGAATGAGAATTTGTTCCCTTGAATGCTATGCTTTGAATAGTTGTCCTTTCCAAATTACTATGTGACAGTATTAGGAGGTGATACTTTTAAGAGGTGTTCATACCATAAGGACTCCACCTTCATGAGAGGAAGAATGTTATTATTGTGGAGCCAGGTATATTTCCACTGATATTTATCTCTCTGTTATCTCTTCTGTTGACTTTCTGCCATATGTGTCTTTCTACCATATCATGACAGAAAGAATGTCCTGCCAGATGCTAGCTTTTTGATCATTCACTTCCTGCCTCCAGAGCTGCGAATCAATAAGTTTTATTCATTATAAATTAACCAGTCTATGCTATACTAGCACAAATATGTACTAAGAGGCATAGATGCGGATGGCATGAACGGAAATCATCCTTCAGGCTACAGTTGTAATTTCACTAATTAAATTATTAACAAATTTATTTAGGCCTTATAAAATTAGCTGATGAAATAGTTTTAAATATTGAGTATATGGGAATCATAGTTTCAAAAGTGACAATAATATGTATAAAATTCAACAACTCATGATTAGTTGTGCAAACTCATGAGAGTTCTAAAATAAGTTGGTTTCATTAGGGCAGTTAAGTTAAAAAGACTTATATAATGAATAGTGACTAGTTAAGTATGAGCCATTGATTTGCCCTGAACAACTACATTTTTAAATGATGAGTAAAGCAGAGGAAAGGAATAGATATCTACAAGAATAATTTCTCCTAGTTTTCAATTTTGAAAAAAAAGAAAGACTTTTGAAACTCAATTTAAGGATTTCCCTTGAATTGTACCTGAAGTTAGCAACAATACTGGTCTTGGTTTGAATCCCATGTGATGAACATTTTAGGGAACCTCTCTGATCCTCAGTTTTCTCAAAACTAAAGCAATTCCCAACCTTTACCTGGAAGGATTTTAAAACTATTGAACTTAACATACAGTGACTATTACAGTATTTGGCTAACACTAGTCCTCTGCTTTATAATTTTTCTACTCACTGCTGACTCCAGATAGGGATTAATTACATAGAATAGGTTAGGTACTATGTAATTATTTATTAAAAAAATAAAGAGTGTAATTCAGATTTTATGTTATGCTCAATATACCACAGCTTCAGAAATGGTAATGAAATTGTTAAAACCAATTTTTTGTTTTGGTATTTTTTTCTTAGTGATATGTTGCAGCTCTAGTTATTTTTTTCTCTTTTAAATTCCATTTCAATGTAGTATAGAAATTAGTAACTCAGACTAGCACATATTAATTTTTTAGTTTGAGTTATTCATAGTTCAAAGGACAAATAGGATAAAATTTAAATAAAATATCTTTTTTCTCAACTGAGAAAAATTTTTTCAAACAGGCACTATTTCTCATGTAATATTTGTCTTTTCTGTACTTTCTTTTTTAAAACAACTAAAGTGTAATGATATATCAAAAAATTACAAGTATTTAAAGTATAAACTTTTATGATTCAACACAAACATACACCTGTGAAACCAGCATTATAATCATGTAAAAATCAAAAGTTCAAAAACTTCTCTTTTGCCTCTTTATTTTTTTAAATAACAATAACATGAGATTTATGTTTTTAATAAATGTTTAGTTGAACAATAAGTATCTTAAATACTACAGTATTTATCTCAGATCCGGCCTTGGTATTCAATCAATGTAACTGAGATTTTGTAACCATTTAACATCACCCCATTTCCCCCTCCACAAGCTCAGGAAACCACCAACCTATTCTGTTTGTTTCTATGACCAAAGACTTATGCATAGAAAATGAAAATGCTAAACCCTTGGAAGAAAATATAAAGGAAAAACTTCTTCAAGTTGGGCTTGGAAATTATTTCTTGATGTGACACCAAAAGCACAGGTAGCAAAAGCATAAATGAACCAGTAGAACTACATTGAAACTAAAAATTTCTGCACAATGGAAGCAACAGAATAAACGGGCAACCTATGAAGTAAGAGAAAATACTTGCCAAGCATGTACATGACCAAAGGATTTCATCTAAAATGTATAAGAAACATACAACTCGATAACAACAACAACAAAAAATAGATAACCAGAATTTTAAAAAGTCATTATTTTCTTCAAAGAAGACATAAAAATGAATATGTATATCAAAAGATAGTCGGCATTACTAAAGACGGTCAGTACTGAGAGAGCCAAGGTGGAAGTGAGGAAAGGGGAGAACAAGGAAGGAAGCTAAGCCCCGGCCTGTGAGAGAACACACACACACACACACACACACACACACACACACTCACACACCCGCTGATTTTGAGGAACTGTATTGTTTAACTTTGCAAGCCTAAAGCCAAGCAACTAGAGGACAACGATATGCAGTAGAGTAACTATTACAGATTTCCTACTGTCTTATCACTGTTTCAATTCATTTTATTGCTCTTATTCTCTTTATAATTAAATTTAAAAAAAAGATGATCAGCATTGCTACTCACCAGAGGAATATAAATAAAAAAACACAGTGAGATATCACTTCTCACTGGCTATTATCCAAGTGAGGGCAAGGATGAGGAAAAATTGGAATTCTGCTATTCTGTTGGTGGGAATATAAATTAGTGTAGCTGCTATGAAAAATAGTGAAAATGCTACTAAAAAATTAAAAATAGGACTAACGTGGTTTAGCAATTCTGGGTATATTTCCCCTCTCATATTTGTTGCAACATTTTTCACAATAGACGAGATACAGAAAAACCTAATTATCAAGCATTAAATAAAGAGATAAAGGAAAGACAATATATTTATATAAAGGATATTATTAACCCATAGAATGAAGGGAAGACATTATACTAAGTGAAGAAAGTCATTCAAAGAACAATAAATATTGTATAATTTAACTTATGTGAAGCACCTAAAATGTATTTTTCTTGATGTATCAGAAAGTAATTAAATCTTTTCACTGTATATCATCATCCAAATTGATTTCAGAAGCATATCTAACCTTATGTTTAATGTTACAAACATTGGTATCAAATAAGATGAACAGACAACTTCTTTCCACTTTTCAAAGGGCTTTCTAAATATACTCACTATTTTTCTTTATGTAAAGAGAAACGTTTTGCTGAACACTGTGGAAAATTTTCCCACTGTTAAACCTAAATACTACTACATAATTCACTCAAAAGCAGACATTTCATAAATATGCTTAATTGAGGCCTTTCTGTTTGAACTATTTATTTTGCATTCTGTTTTACTTACTGGAAAATGTTGTTTCCAAAACAGGAAACTGGGATGAATTGCCCCCTACCCCCAATGACATCTTGGCTGATTTTACTAAGATTTCAAGAAATTGGCTCATTTGATGTTGAAGTACATAGCCATGAAATTTAAAATGCCTCTGGACACTGAGTTTTTTTCCTACAAAAATATGTAGTATATGTGGTGAGACATGCCTTGTCTCATCAGTCAACATTATTTTAGACAGAGTACTTGCTTCTTCCTGGGTGACATATGTGCCAATTATCCAGAGAAATTTTATTCTGTTCCAATTGCTTCTGGTTCTTGTGGAGGAGCCTGAAAATCAGACAGACCATTCTTAATATGTAGCAAATAGTCTAGAAATGTCATCTCTCTATGAGGCAAACGATTTTGATAAACATTTCACTCAAACTTCAGAATAGTCCAAAATGTAGGGGACACATATGGCTTTGTTATTTTTTTAAAATATACTTTGTGATCAAGATACTTTGGAAGCAGAAACACATTTACTGTATGAGAATAGTAGCAACTGAAGCTAGGTTATTGCCCTAAAATTTTACTTTATTTTGCTCTTTGAAAACATTCACATCCTATAATAAGAACTATGTGCACTCGGAATACATATTTCTTGTAGATTGTCAAACTGCAAACATCAGTCTGATGAGTGAGTTAGTGTTATATTCACTTCTTAAGTGTCTATAGTAAAATCACTGCAAAATGACAAGGCATTCAATTGAAAAAATAAGTGGAATCAGTCAAAATGGATGCTCACTGGTCACACGGCAAATTTAGACGATCATGTCCCCTTGCTCTATTTCATAGGTTTGACTGAATTGACTGTAGATTTGAGATTCAGATATTAGTCTTTGACCATACACATGTGACAATGTGCTCCTGAGAACTTTGCTACCACCTTGCAACTACATAATAAATCTATGCCATGATGGGAAAATTGGTCATCCTGGTTATTTTACCAAGTAAAGTATAGAAAACTTATTTCCATTTAGGATCAGAATATCCCTAGAAGTTGCCTTAGCCATTTTTTTATTTGCTGGGTCAAAATATTCAACATCTACAATTTAAAAAAAGAGAGTCTGATTTAAGCTCAGGTTTTTAGGCCACGTCAGCTGGCTCAAAGGCAAGGATGATATGGTCACTATATTATGGTGGAAAGGTCTGGGTAAAGGAAAGCAGCTCATACCGTAGCAGTGAGGAAGTAGAGAGAAGGAAGAAGTCAGGACAAGGGCACACTCTGCCAGTTCTTGCCCCCAGTGACCCACTGCCTCACTGCAAATCAACTATATAATCATCTTCCAAAGGCACCACTTCTGAATATACATGACTTTTTTTTTTTTTTGCAGGATATTCTTTTTTTTTTTTGACAGGGTCACACTGCATAGTTCAGGATGGCCTTGAACTCACTATGGCGCTCAGGCTGATCTTGAACTTATAGTGATCCTCTTGCCTCAGCCTCCTGAGTGCTGGGATTACAGGTGTTCGTTACCACACCTGGCTGTTGGGAAACATTCTAGATCTAAGCTATAACATCTGTCTCTATTGTTGTGTGTATAGACATGTTTTAATATATAAATTGTTATAGAATATTTTACTTAATCATTTCAAGAGGCTGAAAATGAGGAAGTGATTTGCAATTATTTTTCTAAAACGTATGTAATATTTATGTAAGTCTGTGCCATGCCCAATTTGAAACACTACAAAAATTAGCTTTATTTAATCTTCGTACAACTCAACATAGATGGGCATTATTATTTTCTCCATCTTAAAGGTATAAAAAATGATGCAATGAACAGTTAAGTAATTAAGCTAAAGGTACAGCCATATTAGCTGAAAAACTGTGATTTTTCTCTAGAAAGTATGTTGCCAGGTTTCCCGGGGGCAGTTTTAATAATGAAGCATCAACAAATGTGTTTATAACTTATGCTTAGTGTAGCAGTCACTTTCCTGACACTAGAACAAAATATCTGTTGCCTGCAGGCTAATGAAGGAGAGGTTTATTTTGGTTCACTGTGTTAGACCATGGTTGACTGCTCCAAGGCAGAGCGGAATGATGGAGGAGAGGTGCTCAGCCCCTAACAGCAGGAAGCAGAGAGAGAAGTGGCTGGGGAGAATGGCCTTCCATGGCACAGCCCTAGTGACCCACTTTTGAGCAGCCCGACCTCCCAGCAGGATGGTCTGCTGTGAAATCAGCAATGCACTCATCTGGTGAGGAGAATGGCACAACTATGATTCAAGCACCTTAGATCTAAATCTTAACCCTTAGATTCTGACACACGAGTAGAAAAGAGAATAAGTGTATTATGTGGCTATGAAGACTTTAAAAACTAAAAGTCACCCATTTGAATACGCACACACAGTCTTATTGTACTTATGTCACATTAGCTTCTTCTAAAAGTGAAACTGCCAAAGGTCACTGAGAACCAAATAAGACATAAATCATGCAGATTAGAAGTTGTGACAGTTCTAAAAAGAGACCTCCAGCTTGGGCCTAAATATTAAAATGGTTAAACAGAAAAAAGTAAATTGGAAAAAAGAGTCAAGGACAAAGGTGGTGAAGTAGGGCAGCTTATCTCATAGTTCTTAAAAGCCTTTTCAGTGTATTCTGATTTGACCTTCAGTAAAATCCTTGGAGGGGTGCATGTCATCCTCAGTGCATGAAATAGATCCAGATTTATAGGCTAAGGAAGGGGCAAAGCCAGAATTTGAACCTGTTTGACAAGTGCAGAATTGTTTTATTCCATTTCTCTTCCACATACACCTAACTTCATTACTTGACATAAATTCCCTACATCCAAATTTCCCACAGAATTTATTTCTTGAATGTTTGTGGAAGCAATGATGAATACAAAAGTGGACAATGCTTTTGGCTAATCTTTTTTTTTTTTGAAAAGAATACAACCAAACAAAACAAAACAGAGTAAAGTCAATCAAAACAAAGCAATGAACATGGTACATAACTTTTAAACAGGGTAAAAAGCAATCGGTAAGGCTACCATAATACCTCTTGTTATCTGCAGTATACCTGCCCATACCATCAGGGATAAGTAAAATCAAACAAAATACAACAAACTAAAACAGTAGAAACAAAACAAACAAAGCAGAACAACGTAAGCAATACAGAATTTCAAGATACTAGCAAAACAGCATTGGCTACCATAATATTTGTTATCTTCAGAATAGTTGCCTACACCTTCAGACATATTACAATCAAACCACACAGAATAGAGTAAAATCAATCAAAACAAACAATGAAAGCCATACAGGGTTTCTAAACAGATAATTGGACATCTTTGATGGCTGCAATTATATATTTTGTTATCTTTAAAATAGCTGTCCATGCCATCAAGTATAATAAAATCAAGCAAATCAGAATGAAATGAAACTAATCAGAACAATGAATACAATCTGAATTTCAAATCATGATAATAGATTAATAGTGGTCATTTCCTTCCCTTTTTAGATAATTCCTCCCCTTTGACTTTCCCAATATGTATTGTGCATTTTGGATCACACTAACACCTTTAGTTTGTTATGGTATGGAAACAATTCAAAATTCACCCTTGTGACTCTGATCCATTACATCCATGAGCACTATTACCAGTTGCCTCTATCTACCTACAAGAGCCTTGAGGTTATCTTCTGGCTAATCTTTTCTAAGGACTATAATGTAGCAATTTAAGTGGATGATTCTGATATTCAACCCATATAAATGCTATTACATGAAATGATTAAGTCAAATACATCTGCCAGAGGGATGAGTACAGGTGAAAGGAACACGAAGAACATGCAAAGCAGGACAATTCATATGAAATGATCAAAGATGCATTGGGATCTGATGGTTGAGGGGAGAATGAAACTTAAGTTATCAGTTAGCTAGAGGAAAACATTGAAAAAAGAAGAAAAGAAATAAATATGAATGACTCAGACAAGGCCAGTCTGATATAAAAATGTACTTCTCTTTTTCACAGCATATTTATCAGTTACTTAATATACATGACTTCTTTTCAACTTTCCTGAAAAACAGGTATTATTATTAGCATTTTAGAGACGAGGAAACCAACTGAGTAGTATCAGTAAATAAAATAGAAAAGGGAAGTAATGCATTACATATTAGAAAACAGCAATGCCTGGAATAGGAAGGGAGATCCTATGAGGCAAGGCCTGTCCAGATAAAGTGAGTTTACTAACTAACAGTTGCCCTCTACTCCTGGGATTCTAATCATGCTAGATAAAATTTCCTATTTAAACCATCAAGGAATTCAAGGGCTTTAGTGTTATCACCACTAATGTCCATATTAAAAAAAAATAAAAAAAACTAAATCTCAGAAATTAAGTAAATTTCTCAGTGTTGTAATGCTTCTAGCACAAACCACCTGAGATTTCACAGATTTTTCTAAAAATTCATTTATACACAATTTCTGGAGAAAGATTACTACAATAGTCTTCTTGAGTGTTCATGGTGTAAACAGTTGTTAAGAATCTCTGTGTTGGTTCAAGGAGGGCACGAGTAAAGAGGGGCACAGGAGTCAGTAGAGTTAGAGTCCCTGAAGGGGAAGCTGCTGGCCAGCATGGCTACTGGAAGTGTCTGTAGGTGGTCTCTGTAGCAGAGGATGGAGAAAAAATAATATCAAAACTAATGGAGGTTGGCTTCTCACCATAGGACAAAAGCCTCTTACAGATATTTTCCTAGACTAGCTCCTATCACCGTTACTTTTCAAAAATATGAAGATTTACGTCTATTTGGTAATTCAGACAGATACAGATCAGTATTTGCATACAGTAATCTCAGCACCAAAGTTAAGTAACTGCTAATTTCAAGAAATTTGTAAAAATTTAGACCGTGCAGTGCAATAACCGCTTTCTGTAAATGACGATGAGTCCTATAGACAGTTGTTAAATAAGTTGCCACAGTAATTATTTTAGAGGACTCTAGTTTGCCACTTATTGCTGTGAGTTCACATGCATTTGTCACAAAATCAGATAGGTGATGTTTTTGACTCAGATTTCCTGGATATCCATGAGGAAGAGATTAAGCCAAGATATATATGTTTTTCAAAAACAAAGCCTTTTGAGCGAAGTGACTGCATGACACCTTCTTTGTAGTCTGTTTCACCCTGGATAGAGAGAATTTTGTGATACTATAGGGAACTGTTTTGAGGAACTTAAAGATGGTTGGCATGAAAGCTTATATCAATTTTTGCTACCAGACTTTTTCTTTCTAGACATTGTGTTGCACTGTCTAAAAAAAGAAGTATTTTATCATACAGAGATAGGCCTAGAGCTAATGTGCTTCACACATCTGTCACCAACAGAGGGATGAGTCAATTGGCAGAAATGTTAGCAAAGTAAAAACAAGGCTTAGAAAGGCTTTCAAGAGATCTGGCAACACTGCACTTGCTGAGAAAGGGGTGTAACTATAAGACCCAGAATGACTCAACTTAAATTCCTGTAGAGATTTGAACTGATTTCAGTTAGGAATTACAAAGTAGAAGTCTGAGAAAACAGCACAGATGAAAGACAAATTGTAACACAAAGCAAACAAAGAATTTGTGATAAAAAGTGTATCATACAATTTCCAGCAAAGGGAAAATAGAGTGACTAGAGTTTAATCAAAATAAGGCATTTGGAAGAATGCATGCACCATAAATATTCAGATAAAGAAAGATACATACCCCTAGATATTCAGGCAACCAGTTTAAAATGCAGTTTTCAACATATTTCCCTTATTTAAGTGAAGAAATTTTTTCCATTTTATTAGAGATTTGCTATGGGAAGAAATATTAAAATACTTTGAAATTTTCATAATTAGGATCATTAAAAATGAAGGTTTGTTTTTAAAGATTTTCTTAGTTTTACTTTTTGATTGACACATAGTATTCATTTTTATGAGACACAATGTAATATTTTGATTTTGATGCTTGTATAGTTCAGGTAATGATCAAATCAGGGCAAATGGCAAATGCATCACTTCAAACATTTAGAATTGTTAAGGTGATTAAATTCAAAATCTTCCCTTCTAACTATTTCAGTCAGTGCATTAACTATCAACAGTATTCACACTACTGTGTGATAGAACACTAGACCTTATTCTTAATAACTGCCTGTTACATTATACCCATTATCTCACTCCCATGTGGCATCTAAAAAAGCTGATCTCATAGAAGTTGCAACTAGAATGATGGTTATCATTGATGGGAGTGTAGGAGAGCATGGTTGCTCAAACCAAAAGGTTGGTCAAAGACTATTTAGTATTAGGTTCATAGCAAAGTTGAAGGTGATATTGGAAAGTACAGCTATTACTCATGAATGCCTACTTCTCTACATTCATTGCCTCCCTAATCATTAACACCTCCAGCAGAGTAGTGTATATATAATTCATAAAACTACACTGACACAGTATTTTGACCAAAAGTCCATAGTTTATGTTTTGGTTCATTCACGATGATGGACATTCTATGGGTTTGTACAAAGGTGTAGCGACAAGTGTCCACCATTGTGTCACACAAAATATTTTTACAGCCCTAAATTCGTTTCCAGTCTGCACATTTTTGTCTTTTCCAGAATGTCATACAGTTGGACTTCTACAGTATGTAGTCTTTCAACATGTCTCGACAGATCACTTCTTTTTAGTTTTGAATACAACATTCTATTTTGGGTATGTATATATGCATTTATATGTTGTTGGAGGATATCTTGGTTGGTTCCAAATTTCAGCGATTATGAAAAAAGTTATGACCTGGAACAATCTTGATCCTATTGTATGAGAACCAGATGCATAGCACCAAGAAACTGAATTGAAGAGGCAGATAGATCCAGAATTTCAAGAACACAATTTTAGGGTCTTACAGGGGCAAAAAAGTCCTGAATGGCAGCAAGACCAGTTGGATCCTAATGATTTGTGTCAGAAGTAAGGGTGTATATATTAGGACAAAAAATAATTTCTTCCAAGTTGGAATGTACAGTGTATCCATCAGAGTTAACATCAAAGGATCAAGCATGTTCCTAGCACTGGAGTCCAATTGCAAAACACCACATGCCACTCTCATGGTTTTCTTCATTTACATAGTCTGCTAAGAAACGATGCAAGGAAAACCTACCAGAGCTACTCAGGGACAGTCAAAGAACTTAAGGTTCAAGATGACTGCACTCATGCCAAAGTGAGTCTGACAACCTGCTGTAACACATCTGTGCAGATTTTTGCATGAACATGAGTTTTCAACTTATTTTGAGTAGATGAGAAGGATGTGATTGCTGGGTAACATTGTATGAGCATATTTAGTTTTGTAAGAAACTTCTAAACTCTTTCAAAGTGGTGTAGAAGTCACATTTCCACAACTGAGGAATGAGTGTGTGTTACTGTTGCGCTATAGTCTCATCAGAATTTTCTAATATCAATGTTCTGAATTTTGGTCATTCTAGTAGCTACGTTATAGTAGCTCATTGTTTTCGTGTGCATGTTCCTGATAGGATATTATGTGGAATGTCTTTTTATGTGCTTATTGGCATTTGCATATCTTCCTTGGTATGGTATCTATTACTCATTTTTATTTGGGTTATCTTATAAGTTTTAAGAGTTTATCCTATGTATCTTTTGTAAATATTTTCTCCCAATCTTTGGTTTATCTTCTCATTCTTTTGACCTAGTGTTCCAAGGAGCAGAGCTTCTGCCTCCTCCTCCTCCTCTTCCTCTTCTTTTTGTGAAGCCCAGCTTTTCAATGATTTTTTCTATTAATTATGCTTTTGGTATTATATCTAAAAGTCACCTCCCTGCACAAGTTCTTCTGGATTGTCTTTTATGTAACGACTATGTAGTTTTAAAGTTTTGTGATTTATATTTTAAGTATTCAGCTATTCAAAGGCTAGTTTTTGTGAAACATATAATGTTTGTGCCTAATTTGCTTTTCCTTATCATGTGTATATCCAGTATTTTTCAGCACTATTTGCTTAAAAGATAAATTTTGCTACCTCGCATTGTTTTTGTTCTTCTTTCAAAGATCAGTTGACTATGCCTATGAAAGTTCATTTTTTGGCATTCTATTCTCTTCTATTGATCCATTATGTTTGTAGGAATATAACTGTCTTGATTATTGTAGCTCTATGCTTTTATTGTCTGTAAGCTTACAGAAAATTGATATAGTTTCTTAAGTTTACTACAACTCACCAGTGACTCCAGAGACTGGTGCTTTCAATTTTGAAGGTTAAAAATAATACCTCAATTTCTTTGATAGATACAGATACAGATTATCTCTTGTTGTGTGATTTTCAACATACTGTGTATTTCAAGAAACAAATCTGTTTCACCTATATTATTGATGGCACAGAACTATTCATGGTCTTCTTGTATTCTCTTTTTCTTGTCCATGGGATCACATTCTCTTTTATTTTTGATGTTAGTCATGTAATGATGTTTCCTCTTTTGTGGTTAATATTGTTAATGTGTTTCCTGTGTTTTCTTTCCTTAGTTTGCCTGGCTAGTAACTTTCCCCTTTTGTTTACCTTTTCAAAGAGCCAGAGTTTGTTTTTATTGATTTTTTTTTCTGTTGAGCTCTGATTTTGGGTTTAATTGATTTCTGTTTTAATCTTTCATATTTTCTTCTACTTATTCTGGATTTATTATTTTTTTCCTTGTTGTCTAATGTGAAATCTTACATGACTGAATTCAGATCTTCTCTAATAAGAACATTCAATGCTTTAAATTTTCCTCTAAACACTATGTTCACTCACAAGTGTTGTCACTTTGTCAGTAACCTTAAGAAATAAAATAAAGTGAAAAGAATACATTCAGTCATTTTTACCCTGATAGTGCTTATCTCCTCTTTGTTCCTCACTTGATTTGAAGATTTCAATTACATATTGTGATTATGTCTCGCCTGTCTCTAAAGTGTCAACTATTTTCTTATTGAAGTTCTTCCTGCTTAAGCTTTACAATTTTGATGAAGTGGTGTTGAAGGCTCCAACTTTAACACTTAATTCGTTTATTTATTCTCATTGTTCTATCAGTGTTTCCTCTTACAGTTTTATGTTCTTTTGTTACGCATACATGTTAAAGAACCTATGTCTTCTTTGAGAATTGACACTTTTCTCACTTGGCAATGCCCTACTTTATGTCTGATAACTTTTTGTTTTGAAGGTGGTTCTGTCCGAAATGACTGTAATTATTCTTTCTTTTGATTAATGTTAGATGGCTTATTTTGTCTGTTCATTTACTTTCTGCCTAGATATTTTTATATTTAAAGTAGACTTCTTTCAGACATCATACTGTTGAATCTTGTTTGTTAATTTGTTCTGAAAATGTCTTTTAATTGGTACAATTAGATGACTGTTATTTAAGCTGATTATTAATATAGTTGGCTTAGTAAATACCATGGTTCTTTTTTCTTTTTCATTTTTTTACTGTTTTCCATTTGCTATTCTTGTTCCTGCCTTTCAAGGTTTTAATTGAGAATTTATATGACTGTATTTTCTCTTTTTATAATTTATGATATAAATTATAGTTTAATTTTTTTGGATTTTCACCTGCTATCTGTGTTACACATTTACAATTAATCAAAGTTCATTTTCAAATGACCCTGTGTTGGTTCACAGGTAGTGTGAGTATCTTATAATAATTCTAATATGTATAAATATACTAATCACTTCATCCCATCTTTTGTATCATTGCTGGCATTCACTCTGTTTAATCATGCAGAAGCAAAGACTTTGCTATTACTTCAAGCAAACTCATTGTTTCAATCGATTAAGAATAAAAGCAAACTTTTTTACTTTATCTTCACTTATTCCTCCTTTATGTTCTTCTTGTCTTCATGAAGATTTTTTGTAAACATTTACTTTGAGAAGAACCTTATTGAGCTCCTGGAGGTAAAACTTACAAAAGTAGTCCCCTCCCCATAAGTGATTTCCTCCCTGGAGTTTTTAAATCTCAGACTGGTCCATGCTAAATGTCTGGAAATTTGTTTATTACAGTTCAGGTTTTCTCACCCTAATAGTACTCACTCCTTGTAGCCAGCGTGTACCAGTCCTGCTCTGATAAGCTAGGGTTCCCAGTGTTCATGTACACCTGTCCAATATTGAAGTCAAAAGTTTGCCTTGCGTTCTCTCCCTTCCAAGGAGTCACAAAGAGCTGCGGATCTATCAGTTAGACTTTTACACTTATTATTAGGACAGAAAGGCATCATCCAAACTTCACAAAAAGTCAAAGACTGAAAGTTAATTGCCTTTCTTCTCTCCTTAGTTCTCAAAGATCTTTCAAACCAGTTTTTCCAAGCTCAGGGCTCTGATACACCCTGATCTCCATATATGGCTTGTAGTTTGGTTACATCATTCCAAAAGTCATTTCTTTTTACTTCTTGTGCTATCTCTGGAAAGAGCTCAGGCTTTAAATTCAACCAAATCTTATTAGAAACCCTGTTCTGTTTACTCTTACTATTTGAGCTTGTATGTTTTTACTTACATATCCATATGCAACAATAGTTAACTCTGAAAAAAATGCATAACAAACACAAACTTAATTCCAAAAGGAATGACAATATTATAGCCTTTAAAAGAAGGATTCTGGAGAAGAAAAACAAGAGAACCTGTAGGTCACAGTTGGACTTATGATTTGAGCAGGTAAGGTAGTATCTGTAGACCTCAATTTTTTTCACCTAGAGATAAAACAAAATTGTAGAACTTTTGAGGGTTAGTTTAGAGTTCATTAGAACTTAAAAGATTGGCAGAATATCCAACTTGCTTTGGTGTCAGTTGATAACAACGATCATAAGTTCGCTCGTCTCATGTTATTATATGGGCTGCCGAAGTGAGCACTGCTCACCTCATGTTAGAAGGAAAATAAGTTACACAAAATTATATGAACTGCTAGAGATTAATTTTAATAGCTATTTGGACTTAAAAATGAATTTGTTAATCCAATAAAGGCATTGATTCATTTTTAAGAATATTCATTAGGAATGTTTTAACGTTCTGAACAAAATTTACGTTATATCACGCAGACTTCAACAGCTTTTAGAATAGATAAATTACATAAATCATATACAGTATAGAAACAATATAAGATCAATAAAATGCCACCAGTCTGTATAGTGTTAAGTCTTACTCTATCTACGGATCATTTTCTTACTCCTTTAGGAAAAAGTATAACTTCATTGACTATATTTTATATTTAAATATGTAGATATTTTAAATTCATGCATATGGAAACTCTAGGTAAGTAAATTCTTGCCATATATTCATATCTTTGAAAACATAAACCTGTAAGGCAAAATTATATAGTATGTTCTCCACTGAAGTTTTAAAAAATGCTTTTAGTCTGCATTCAGTCAGGTTGATATAAATTTCAATAACAGAACTAAAACATAGCAGGGTAAAATTTTCAAGGGACTGAAATGATATTAAGTCAATGGAATATTGAGATTTGTAAAGAAAATAAGTTAAAGAGTCATCAGGAATATATTTGTAAATAATACATACTTAATGAAGATATATTAGGTATACAAGAAAAATGAAAAATCATTGTTTCTTTTCTTTTTCCTTCCATCCTCTATCCCTCTCTTTTTACTTTCTTTCCTCAATTCTTCCCTCCCTCCTTTCCTTTCCTTCTCTCTCTTTTTTTCTTTATTTCTTTCCTCCTTTATAGCTTCCATTGATGATATTTGGTTTTGAAGCACATCACACTGTTTATATGGACTTTACAGATTAGTAACAGTAGCACAAGTAGTTATCCACTTAATATCCTCCCTATCTAGGAAAAGATATAGATCATTGCCTGAATCTCAGAATCTCTTACAATGCCCTTTTCTAATCATATTTCCACCTCCTTCTTTTCTTTGTACTCTTGCTAATTATTTACACGTCCATAAAAAAAAGCTAATTTTGAAAAAAATATATATATACAACAAAATCAAACTTAGTTGCAAAAACAAATAACAATAGTATGGCTTTTAGAAGAAGGATTCAGGAGAAGATAACATGAACTAGAGCCCGTGGATCCTAGTTGTATTCAATCTCCTTCAAGCACTTAGGAGGACTTTATCTGGGGACTTCATTAGGTAGGGTTGTAGAAAGAACCTGGGAACCACAAAGATTAAAAATTGCAACTTCAGCCAGGCCTAGAATGTGGACTAGATACTGGATTTCCAAAAGTAATTATCTAACTGAGTAGTATCCTACTCATAAGCACAGGTCCAGGCTGACTTCTGTGAGGGAGGAATTAGTCATCAAGTGATTCAGCCAATACTATATAAGAAATGAGAAGGAACTTCATCAATACAAGATCAAGATGAGTCAAGTGAAAATATGAATTTGAGTCAATCTTGCTAAGGCATTTTGTTTTGAGGTTAAAAGATAGTACATGCAATAGTAATGGGGACTCATTAGATCCATTTCTTGAGCCATGGAGTCTAAATATGGCCCCAACACACTCACTGAAGTTCATCTGTTAGTTTGGTGCTCTCCTTTCTTCATCCCCCAGGGAATTCTGTGGGGACATTCTTTTTGTGGCTCTCCTCTTTCTGTTGGCTGTCTTCTTTTTCAGTTTGTAATTTAGTTCTGACATAATACATCATCAGTAGGTTTTGTAAGAAAAGGTATATAGAAAATACATTTTTAAGACTATATAAATTTTGAAGTATTTGACCATTGCTTATTTATTGTTTGTGGAATTTTCTTCAAAATTTGAAGTTTTGTCATCTTTTTCTGTTTTAATTTGAGTTGTAGTTTTTCTGTTGTAATTTGAGTTATTCTGATTCATTATACTTTGTGTATGATTAGTGTGGTTTTATCCTTATCTCTCTCCATAAAGTTGTAGATTCTCTACTTTATTTCTATTCAGAAAATTTAAAGTATATAGATCTATTTCCATTCATGATGCTTGACACATACTCTTCAAAAGGTCAATTCTATTAAATTTCCTCAAATTACTTTTTAAAAAGTATCTTCCCCTGATTTTTCCTGTTGTACATTTCTAGAACTCTTTTGACTATTTCTTCTCTCTTTCTTCTACCTCTTTTATGTTTTGAGTTTTTTTTCCTGAAGATTTCTTCAACTTCACAACAACTTACAAAAATTTCCTATTCTCCAGTGGAAACTTTACATTACAAAGTTTTTCTGTTCTTTAGTGTTTCTTTCTTTACATTTTTACCCCATCCTGTACCATGGATAAATGTTCATCTCTTATCTCATTGATAATGTTAATAGTAATGCTCCATTTTTGGAGATAATACTATATTTCCTCTAATATGAACTATGTGTTTAGTTACATTCGTTTATATTTCTACTCATCTATAACTTGTATATTATATGCTTTTTAAAGATGTTTGATCATATGTTGCTGTCTTCTCATGTTTCAGAGTGAAAAAATCTGACAGGAAGTCATGGATAGCTATTTTTAAAAGTGGAATTGGACTAGGGATATAGCTCAGCAGCATAAGAGCCTGCCTGACAAGCTCAAGGTCCTGAGTTCAACTCCTGGTACAAAAAAGCAGACACTTATTTTTAGGAAAAATTGGGATGTTTTCAATATAATCTTATAGGGTATTCTGACTAGGGGTGTGTGTGTGTGTGTGTGTGTGTGCGTGTGCATGTGTGTGTGTGTGACAATCAATGTCAATATATTTAGGTCTTTAATCTTGGTATGGTTATATTCCTCAAGAAAGAGAATTTCAAGTCCTGCCTAGATAATTGTGGGTCTAAAGTTCTGGGCATCTATGCGGCAGTTTGACTGGAGTGCTCAGTATTAACTATTCGACGTACATATGGCCAATTAATTACCTGAATCTCCTTTCATTATTCATGTTGCCATGAATGTCTACCCCTAATCCAGAGTCTTCTGTTTTGCCCTCCATGATGACCCAAGGGCAACATAACTTTTTATTTATTCTATCTTGGAAGGGTCAAGATCTAACTAGGTATCTTTCTTGCTGTCTCTCCTTGTGTCTTACTGGTTCTATAGGACTTCTGATGTTGAGTTGTGACCTTGGGTGGAAACAATTTCTCTTTCAAGGTGGCAGACCCTCCTGGATCCAGCTGCCCAGCCCTTGCCTCAGCTTATTTTCATACCTCCACTTTCAGAGTATATGAACTTCCAAGTGTTTCTCTATCTGGAACAAAGAACTTCTCAGGCTATTAAGTGAAGCACAGTCCCTCCCTCAGGTAGCTATGCTGTACTGCCAAGATAACTTTGAAGTGTCAGCTCATAAATTCAATCTCTAGAATGATTCCTGAGTGCTATTCCTGAAGCATCTGATTGACTATGTGTCTCCTTTCCAAGAATCTAGCCTAGGAAAAGAAGAATGTAGACACAAATGTATTTGGCAAACACTGTTAAAATATTTACCAGGTATGATTTTAAGTGTTTTAATTGCTTTAGCATTTAGTCTTGATAACACTTTTATTAGAAAACAGTTTTACAAGGTGGGAGTTATTATTCCTGGATAATAATAGAACTAATAATGGGGAAATGGAATCTCAGAATAATTTTACGCTGGTCTTGGGTCTAATAAGCAAAGGGGACAAGAGTAGATCCTCCTTATAAGCCACTAAGCTGTGGTACGCTGCCTCCAAGTTTAACACTGTTTTGTCTCAATTTCTCCTATAACACCTTCCCTTCATTCTCTCTGTAAAGAATCAAGTCTCTATTTACTTTTGCTGATGGTAGGGTGATGGGGGTTGTCAGGAGCTGGGAAGAGAGGTGTGGGAAGTTGTGGCTTTCCAGGTAGAGATATTTCACTTTTATGAGACAGAACGAGTCAAGAAATAGATGGCAGTGAAGCTGCACCACACAGGAAACGCATTCACTAAGATTGACCTGTACATTTAAAAATTGTGAAGAAGATAAGTTTTGTCTGATTATTTTGCAATGTTAAGGGTCAAAGCTAGGGCCTCAGAGCATGCTAGACAGACAGCATCTCTAGTACTGAGCTGCTCCTCTGTCTCCATGTGATATAGATTTTAACACATAAGCATTGGTCATCAAGGCCTAGTGCTTGATGTCTTAACCAAGGACAAATTTAATAAGAAATCCTTTTTTATCACCTGAAAGAACCAGGTTCTTGTACTTACTGTCTTGCTAAAGAAGTCTAAAAAAATCAGCAGTAAAATGCAAAGTTCACCAATGGCATTTTAAAGTAAAATTTGTCCTTGTCTTTTCTCAGACAAAACCTTAACAAAGGAGAATTTGAGAGAGAATAGTGAAATAGTTACCCATTTGCAAATTATTCTTGCTATCCTAGACAGATTAAAATGTGTTCAGAATAGTGTAGCATCGTAAGCACCATAAAGTGAAACGTATTTGAAATGAAGTGTATGATAAAGTTTTAAATACAGGTTAGGGAGAAAGTGGATTGCTATAATTCCCTTATAGGTGACAAAGGTGATTGACCTTTGAGGAGAAGTGCATAGCTGAGTGATGAGATGAAAGTGTCTGGCAGAGGGTGAAATAGGGCAATGAGACAGCAGGTATGTCAGGCACATTGAATGTGTTTAACAATGAAAAGGAAGATAAACTCACACCTGAAAAAAATCAGGTGCTGAACACTTTGTATGAATTCAAATTTGTCCTTATGACAAAGAATTTTTCTTTAAAAAATCTGAGAAACACAGTTACTGAGAAAAATAAAATCTGCTTGTTAATGTTTGACAGCTGCAAACCTAATTGTTCTACTTCAGCAGTTCTCTAATTATTTCTCTCAAGATTTCCTTGCATCCTTTTCACTCTAAACACTTCGGTGTTTCAAAGGGGCGTGCTGGTAGACCTAGCCATATCAGAACCAGAAATAGGGAAAGGTCAGAAATCCTATTGCCTCTACCTTGCAATGACAGTTCACTCAGATTTCCCATGTTGATTAATGAAGTGCTCATTTAGAAGGCTAATGAGAACATTTATGATTTGTGCTTGACATTACTATGCTATACTTGAGTATTTAATTATAGAAATTAATTTTATGATTAGAACTATAGTATTGTACAATGTTTACGGTGTAAACATTTGGGGACTTTTAAATATAAAAATGCTTAATATCCCTAAACTGCTCCAGTGTATAAGGAACTATCAAATTTAAAAGGTCTAAATAACATGCCAACAACCATAAAATAAATATATACCCCTTGATATAGCGCTACAATTTGTACGGCACAACTGCCTTTCTAATATTGTTTGCCCTTGGATATTAGTTGTGCTTCACGTGTTGATGCACCTGAATATTCAGCATTGTCTGAGCAACAGCTGGCTTGGACATGAGGTGATAATAGTCCCATTTCACGATAATTATGGTGACGACAGCTTTCATGAAAGGTTGTTGCCTTGAGTTATCAAGCCCCCAAAGACTTATTAACAGTCAAAATTTACTATCCTATTATTAAAGAAGAAAAACATACTCACCCACACAAAAACTTACCAAATGAAAATAAAATCCTACTTTGCTACGCATTCAGTAAACACATCTAACTAATTATACTTAGAAAATAATGGAGCCAAATAATTTTTCTTCTTTTTATTAGTATATATGTTTGTGATACACAATAAATAAATGTATACTGAGGAATTGGTGTATATACATATTGTATCTTACTCCTTTTTTCTTCCCTTTCTCCAACCCCTCCGTGGATCTAAATTTTATTTATCAGCTTTCTGTTATTTGTAGTTAGAAAATCAATGGCACCATGCTATTTGGTTATGCCAAGTGTAGGAATATAAATAAATAAGGAAGCAGCACTGGAGAATATGCCACTTAGTGTACATGGCACCCTCATAAACCATATAATCTTCTGGAAATCCCAACTAATAGAGAGAATAGAGAGCAGGTTATCAGTGTGGGCTACCTCTACTACCCCAAGGTGAAGACCATCATCATTTCTCATGAATCCCATCTGAGTTCTGGGACAAGAAATCCTCACTCCAGGCTCAAGCAAGTTTGTAACAGAGTTAAATTGTTCTTAGTGCTACATGAAGTTTTGTTCTTTTACATTTTATACTTGTGCTAGCCTTATGTGGGTGTTTCCCTTAGTAACTTTTCTCACTGCTGGGACAAAATAGCCAACACCCATAACTAAAAGGAGAAGAGGTTTATTTTAGTCTAGTCAGCTAGTTCCAGAGCAGGATGGCATGACACAGGGGTGTGTTAGAGGAATAACTACTCACATCATGGCTGCTAGGAGGAAGCAAAAGAAGGGAGGAACTAGGAATAGACATGCACTCTACCAGCTCAAAGCCTCAATACTACACACCTTCCACCAGCCTCAAGTCTAACACCAAGACAGTTATAATGCCCCACAATCCTTCTACAAGCCCTGCCTTTGAGTGCATAAAGCTCTAGGGGAACATTGAGATATAAACCGTAATGTTATTTAAACCTACATTAATTTATGTTAAATAAAATTAAAAATTCAATTCCTCAGTTGTACATGTTATATTACAAGAACTTGGTACCTGTATTTGATTGATGACTGCCATATTGGACAACATAGATATGAAACCATCTCCTTCATTTCAGAAACTTCCTTTGAGTGGTGCTGTTTGAAACACTACGTAGTATACACACATTCTAATCAATTCTGTAGCCCTAATTACAGAATCTTGTGAAAATAAAATTCTAGTATTTATGACATCTTTAATATAGGATCATATCTAGAAAAAAATCTAGTAAAAAAATAACCTCAGTGCTAAGAAAAAAAATTGGATATATAGATAAAAAGCATTGTATGAACAAAAGTTTAAATAACACTGTAGTGATTATTTGGAGAATTGGACTTTCAGAAATTTGAAGCCACAAAGGAAAAAGAACCCTGTTTTTTACTACCTCTGTGTTACTGTTATCCAGTGTATATAAAATTCCAGTTGTGCGAGGTGAGTAAGTCTTAGAGATCTGGCAGAAGCATAGTATTTATAAAAGTACTGTATTGTGCAATTTAAAATGTATCAAAAGGATAGGTTTATGTTAAGTGTTCTTATACAAATAAAAGCAAAGCAAAACAAAACAAGGAACACAGCACTTTTTATTTTTTTTTGGTACTGGGGATTGAACTCACGACCTAGCATTTGCCAGGGCAGGCGCTTACGCCACTGAGCTAAATCCCCAGTCACAGCACATTTTTGAGATAGTAGATATATTATTACCTTAATTGTAGTGATGGTATTACAAGGTAGATATATGTATAAACTCATCAACACATATACATTAAATATGTATAATATTTTGCATATCCATTGTACTACAACACAGCACACATTTTTTCCATTCATTAAAAAAAATCACTTTTCAATGGCCTCTAAGTTTAGGCACAAAATATTAAGTTACATTGGACAATTTGGTAGATAATTAAAATTCTTTTCAAAAGTCTAAAATCTTAGAATTCTAAGTATTATCTTGTTTGTTTTCTCTATTTGCCTAAGGTGATAGTAAAGAATCAAAAGTAAAAATGTTTATAGCAGGTGAGTAGAAGAGAAGGCTTTTTTTAATTTATTGCCTGTATAGCATTAAGGACTAGAGAGTAATAAAAACAATATATATTACCTTTGTTGCCTCAGTAAGTTAGTGCTCCCTCATAAAGTATGAACTACCAATGAGTGTTTAGTTAAACTTAGCAAAAGCTTAGCTTATGAAATGCAATTTGCAGTAATTATCTCGGCCCTCCCCTGCAGGCTTTTCCAGATGATTTGTAATGAAGTAGAAATAAACACTATTTAAACAATACTATCTGTAATAACAGTCTTTTACATTATTAATCACATACACATAAACATGTTACTTTCCTTTAAATATTATATAATAGAGTTTTTAAATAACATACATAGTGTCTGGGATAGCGTTAGCTATAACTTTTAGACAATGAAGAAGTAGAAATTTTAAAAATATATTTTCTAACAATAGGATTGATTTTACAGGAGGACCACAAGGCAGAAGAACTGAAGTTTGTTTTAATGAAAGTGGATAAATGTCAGAAAGATAAAGACAGAATTAAATTAGGTCGTGAGAGCTGAGCAACTTTGATAGGATTTGTGCCTTGATAAGGAAAGAAAGGAGCAGAGCCTTTTATTTCTCTGTTTCATGAAGACACAATGAGAGGTTAAGAAAAGCTGCCTACCTAATGCCAGCCAGAAAAGCAGAGAAAGAGATGGAAAGAGTCAGACAGGAAGGAGCCAGGGGCCAGGTAGATCCCCAAGGTTACACTCCCATGTCCCTCCCCTCCACTAGACTCCTAAATTCCATTACTTACACCTAGTTTCATCAGATTATGATCTTATCAACCGATTAATCCATTGGTGAAGTTAGAGGCCTCAAAATCCAATAACCTTCTAAAAGTCCCACCTCTGAACACATGAAACTTTTAAAACATTTCAGATCTAATCATAACAATGAGGCTACTTGTTTTCATATGTCCCACAGCAGGAAATTCGTCTGCATCCAAAATAGGTGACGCTATAAGCTATTCTGATATTTGGGCACTATGACCCAGAGGTTCTCTGTCTGTGTGAATCTATTTAGCAAGCTTCAATATTAAACTAGGAGCCCAGAGGTGTAGGACTTTTCAGGAAGGCCTTGCCTCGTCTGTCAATAAATTTTATTCATGGAAAATCAGATGTTCTTCTCTACTTGAGCACTAAGTGACTATGTACCCCCAATTGCCTATTATGCACTGAATATTAGATGGTCTACCCAACCGTAAAATTGAATGTGCACCGCACCACTCTGCTATAAAGTGGAAATGGCATGTATAAGACAGAAACTGAAGAGGATCAGAAGGAATGAGTAAACAGCATTGGTGGTTGGCTCGTACTTCCATTATATCAGTTCTTTCTACATAGCTGGTTTTTTCTGAAGTCATACCTTTGGTCACCTGTGGCATTACCGAGGACTAATTTAAGATAAAGAAAAGTGCAGGCCTGATTTGTGAAATCTACGTTATATTCTGGAACAAGCTATGGATGAATAGCTGTTTCATTACAACCAACTCAGGAGAAGACCTAAAAAAGGGAGTGAAGGGAAATTGTCCAGGAGGCAGAACTTTTGTGTGATAGTTAGTATCACACGGAACAGTTTCATTGCCCTGAAAAAGCCTGGTATCTTAGTGATTCAACAACTTCTCCCTCTACCTACTCTCAACTGTGGATCTTGTTTACCATCTTCTACTTCCATTTTCTAGAGCATTTTAAAGTTGGAATTACAGATTATATCCTCACCTTATTTTGCTTAGACAAATGGATTTATAATTCATCCATGATTTTTATAGCTTTATAATGCAGTTCTTTTGTTTTTAGTTGTAATATATATGACATAAAATTTAGCCTTGAATGTTTTAAGTGTACAGATAAGTCCCATTTCTACACAACCATCATTGCCAACCATCTCCAGAACACTTTTAAAATTTCCTCATTTTTCATTATCCTAGAAAGATTAGTGAAGCAAATAGCTGATTTTTAAAAAGAAACACATAATTGAAAAACTTTAGCTAGTCAAAGGAAAAGTATTAAAGTAAATCAGAAATGAAAGAGGAAACATACCAGTGATACTACAGAAATATAAAAAATTCTTAAGAGGTTACACTAATGTATTGGAAAACCTGGAAGAAAAGGAAAAAATTGCCACATACAATCTGCCAAGACTAAATCATGAATAAACACAAAATCTTACCATGCTACTCATGAGTAAGAACATTGAAACAGTAATTAAAAGTGTACCCTTACAGAAAATCTCAGACACTGATGTCTTCAATGGCAAATTCTATGAAATATTGAAGGAATAACTAGTAAAATTATATATCCTTTCATGTTTAAAAACTCTTGACAAATTAGGCATAGAAGAACTGTATCTCAATATAATGAAGGCTGCATAAAACAAGCTCATATTCAATGGTGAAAAACTGAAAGCTTTTTCTCTAAGGTAAGAAACAAATCAAAGATGCTTACTCTTTGGTCTATTTAATTCTATTCAACACATCACTGGAAACCCTAACCAGAGATTAGGCTGAAAACACACCCAACTTGGAAAGGAAAAAATCAAATTGTCTTTGTTTACAGACAACACTAAAATGCCACTAAAAAGCTATAGAAATAATTAGTCCTATCATAGAATATATTACAAAATAGATGTTTTTTACATAAAATGTGAAAAAAATGTATTAACAAAAAGTCTTTTCCTAAGATGTTCATCACATTCAGCAAATATAAACTTTGTATAATAAAATTTTATTTCCTAAGTAAAAAAATTAACAAATTCAGTAAAGTTTTGGTATACAGATTAATATTCAAGAATTGATAACATTTCTCTTTGTCAACAATGAACTAAATGGAAAAGAGATTAAGAAAACAATACAATTGTAATAGCTACAAATTAAAAAATCAAAGGATAATTTAACCAAGGAGAAGAAAGATCTGTATATTGAAAACTAAAATATTGATGAACAATAAAGAAGATAATAAATAGAAAATAAAGTCTGTGTCCATCAAGTGAACAAATTAATACTGTAAATAATGTCCATGCTACCTAAAATAATCTACAAATTCACCATCTTTATTAAAATTTCAGTGACATTTTTCACAGAAACAGAAAAAAATTTTCTAAACTTTGCATTAAACCACAAGAGACCACCAATAATCAAAATGGTCTTCAACAAATAGAGCTAATCTGGAGGTATCACATTATCTGACTTCAAAATCTACTACAAAACTGTTATGCATGTCACGATAGCATAAAACAGACACAAAGACCAATAAAACATCAGAGAATGCAGAAGTATATCAATGCATTTACCTTGAATTGATTTTTGTCACAGATGCTAAAAAGCACACAAAAATAAAAGTTTACTCAACAAATAATGGTGGGAAAACTATAACTACATGCAAATGAATGAAATTGGAGACCTATTTCACATCATGTACAAAAGTTAAATCCAAACTGATTAAGAATGGCAAAACTGTTAAAAGAAAACTTAAGGGGAGCCCAAGACATTGATCATGACAATGGTTTTTCAAGGCTCTGATGCTTTCATTCTCTGAAATAGTTCACAAAGGGGTTCTCTCTGGCACATGTTAGTTGTGGTTGTGTCCTTCTGGCATGGGTTGTGACTTTGCAGTGGAGAAAGTAGCTCTTACCTCACAATTTATTAGTTGCAGCTTAATGGCAGTACACTGACTATGTTATATTTCAATATTTGCATCTTCTTTTTTTTAGCTTACCTAGGTGCTTCTTGCCATCATATAGATCATACTTGAAACTAATATTTTACAATATATTTTATTAGTGTGTATACATGTTTTAAAATATTAGGTTTTGATACAGTATTTTCATATGTGTAAAGAACATATTTTGTTCAAACGATCACCCTTGTTACCTTCCATTAAATCTCCAAAACCAACTGTCATTTTTTTTCTGGTCTAAAAATTATCTTCCTTCAACTTTTATGCCATTAGCTTTGACATAGGAAGAAATGTTTGTGATCCTTATTTTGCTGAGTCTGGTTTATTTTGCATAACATAATGATGTCCAATTCCCCCCTTTTCTGGCAAGTATATAATATCATTCTTCTTTATGTCTGAATAATACTCTATTATGTGTATACACCACAATTTCTTTATCCATTCATCTGTTACTAAACAACTATACTGATTTCATATTTTAGGTACTGTGAATTGTGCCACAATAAATATAGAATGCTCATTTGCCCATTATTGATAGAAACTATTTGGAATTTGTGCGTGTGTGTGTGTGTTTGAATTTTTTTTAACATTCTAGACATTGATACTCTGTCAGAGAAGTAACTATCACAGATTTTCTCTCATTTTGCATCATTACAATTTTAATATATGTGCTACTGGAGCAAGCTCAATTTTCTCCCTTTCTGTAGGCAGTTTTTTTACACTGTTGTTTCCTTTTCTGCACAGGAAATTTTCGATTGATATAATCCAATTTGTTGATTCATGCTATTATTTCTGGTACAATTGGAGTCCTATTAAGGATATCTTTGCCTATAACTATGACTTCAGGTATTTATCCAATATTTTACTCTAGCAGTTTTAAAGTTTTAGGTCTTCAATCCATTTTGTATTGACTTTTGTACAAGCTGAGAGGCAGGAATTTAGTTTTAATTTTCTACGTAGAGATATCCAGTTTCACCAGCATAATTTTTGAGATTGGTTTTCTTTTCTCAGTAATAGATTTTATAGCCCCTTTATTAAGAATCCGACAGTTGTAGTTGTATGGGTTTATTTCTGTGTCTTCTGCTCCTATGTGTCTATTTTGTGCCAGTAGTATGTAGTTTTTGTTACTATTGCTTTGTAATATAATTTGAAATCAGGTATTATTATGCCTCCAGCCAGGTTCTGTTACTTAGGACTTCTTTGGGTTTCTGGGTCTTTTTTGTTTCCGTGTAAAAATTTTAGGATTGTTTTTCTAGTTCTGTGAAAGATTTCATTAGAATTTTTATAGGGATTGCATTGAATCTGTAGACCAATTTTGGTAATGTGGCAATTTTAACAATATTAGTTATGCTAATCTATGAAAATTGGAGGTCTTTTAATTTACTTCTGTCTTCAAAAGGATCATATTTCATCTGCTAATAGAGATAATTTGACTTTATCCTTTGCTATGTGTAATTATTTTCTTGCTTCTCTTAATTTCTCTGACTACAATTTCAAGTACCATATTAAATATAAGTGTTGAAAATATACATTTTTGTCTTGTTCTGGACTAGAGGAAATGCTTTCAGGTTTTCTCCCATTCAGTGTGATGTTGGCTATGGATTTGATATATGTAGCATGATGTTGGCCTCAGTGAATGAGTTTAAAGGTGTTCCTTTCCTTTCTACTCCATGGAGTAGTTTGAGGAGCACTGATCTTTGTTCTTTATTAAAGGTAGGATAAAATTCAACCATGCATCTGTCTGATCTTGGACTTTCCTTGCTGGGAGACTTATTGCTTCAACCTTGTTGCTTATATTTTATCTGTTTAGGTTTTTAATATCCTCCTGGTTCAGTTTGGTAGCTCACATGTTTCTAAAAATTTATCCATCTCTTCTGGATTCTCCAATTTATTAGAATATAGATCTTCAAATTAGTTTTTCATGATCCTCTGAATTTCAGTTATGTCTGTTGTAACACGAACCTCTATTTCTCTAATTATACTGATTTGGGTCTTTATTTTTCATTTTGTATTGTTTTGTTTTTCGTTAGTTTGGTAAGAGTTTATCAAACTTATTCACAAACTTGATTCATGAGTATCTTTACAAGATGTGATTTAAAAAAATATATAGTGAATGTTGCTTCCAGAAGCCATCCAAATGAAAGGCAGGCTTATAAAAACATTGTATGTCCTCATCTACCTTATTCCCTGGATCTGATACCCTGTGATTTATGGCTTTTCATTAAAGTAAAAATAGCTATGAAAGCTAAACATTTTGAATTGATTCAGGATACCAAGGCAGCCGTGACAGCTCAGCTGGGTCAACTGAAGACATTCATAAAAGAGGACTTCCAGAACTGTTTCCGAGAGTGACAAACAGCAGGATAAGTGTGTTTGATGTGAAAGCAGATATTTTAAGGGACATTAACGGCAGTGTGGGTTGCTATCCTCTACTTCTTTTATTTTCATTTCATTATTATTCTTTTTAATCTGTTTTTTCTATGTTTACTTCTTGTCTGCTAGTTTTACTTTTTGCTTTCCTCTGTTCTTTGTGTGGTAGAGGTCTCTTCAGCCATTATTCCATTCTACTATGGAAACTTAGGACTCAAAATTTTGCTGATTCTCAAATTCTATGTCAATTTAAGTTTTGAATATTCTAGTTGTATAGTTCTAATGCAATAACTTACTGTTTGCATTTTAAACATTTGCTTAAAATTGGATTTTAACCTTCTGTCTTTATCTGCACAATCCTTGCTTTGTTCTCACTCATTTGTAAAATGGTACTCTTTTTTTTCCCCACTTCTATTGATGCATACTTAACATTTAAAAATGACATATATTTACAGTTTACAATGTAATAGTTTAATATATGTATGCATAATGAAATGATCACCACAATCAAGCTAATTAACGTATCCATCACCTCTCATACTATTTCTTCTGTCGTTGTTTGTTTGTCATAAGAAAACTCACAGTCAATTATCTTAGCAAATTTAAAGTAAATAATATTATATTACTAACTATAGTCTCCATGTGTTACATCAGATCTATTCATTCAACATAACTGAAACTGTACCCTTTGGGCAACTCCCTGTATTGCTTACTAGGCTTTTAAATTTTAATATAACATTAATGAAAACACCTCACACATATAATTAAATATGTAATTATCTACCTTAAAGTCATAAATATCATGTTACCTTTTAACCTTAAGAAATACAATGTAGCAAGGAAGCGAAAGAAATAATAGACTGCTTTGTGGTAAAGAAGAATAAAACAGCAAGAATGGGTTATAACTTTAGAAATCGAATAATGGTGTTCTTTTCTTTGTTGTTAACTTCATTGATCTATCCATTATGCTGTTTTCCTACCAAGAAGTTAAGAGAAAAAGAACATTTGTGTAGCTATTTAGAAGATTAATAAAGCATAGCTTGTTATTTGTAATTAAGGTCCTTGTTGGCGTTCAGTTCTATTTCAAAAGCTTGAACAATTCAGCAAGCATGAGTGATGCTATTAGAATATTTAATAAAAGAAGACATACTGAGGATGCTCTATATTTGGCTTCTTCCAAGCATATGCCAGATTATACTTGAAATTATATATGTGCACAAAAAGAAGACAAGGATTCCTTCTAAAAGAAAATTAAAGTTTGTTATAAAACCTGAGTGGTGGCGTGTATTACTTTTCCTTGGCTTTAATTTCATCAGAATTTTTTTTATCAAGCATGGACATCTAAAATACATTGTGCATTAGCAATATATACAATTAGTATTTTGAAACTGTAAGACATTGAGAAAGACAAATACATATCATACTACTTTAAAAAACAAATGACTATATTGCAATTATTCAAATGAGAGATGTTACTTCTTGATCTTCAAATTATATGATTTTAATATATTATATATTAAGGCTTAAAAATACAATAACTACATAAAAGAACCAAGGATCTGAGCTAATGAACAAATATGCTTTCTCATGAAAAGTTACTACTGTAATTCAACTTCTCTGAAAATTTTTATGCTCAAGAATTTCCAAAATCTATACATATTAATGAAAAAAAAAAGACCTCTCTAGAACTCTACTAGGTTGCTGCAATTTTTTTTTTTGAGACAGGATGTTGCTATATAGTGCAGGCTGGCCTTGAACTTGCTTATAGAGTCCAGACTGGCTTTGAACTCATGGCGATCCTCCCACCTCAGCCTCCCAAGTGCTGGAATTACGGGCATGTGCCACGACGCCTGGTGATTGTTGTCTTCATAGCACAGGTAGGAAAATAAAGTTTGACTTGCTAACAAATGCACTTGTCAGGGTAATTAGGTTTTTAACTCAAGATATATTACATTTTGAAATATTTTTTCTGAATTAGTATCTAAGCTTCTGCTGAACATACATTTTTCTCACTGGTCTTTTTTACAATGTATCAATTTATTTTCATTGCAGCCAACCTTATCTGAATGCAAACCTTGCAAAGACTCATGATGATTTCAAAGATGTTTTACAGATAAAACTTTGTAAAATACAGACATTTCCTTAGAACACTCCAATTTTTCATGTGATAAAGAATGACAATGCATAAAACAATTTCAGTGGTTTCCTAAGCTTAGTTATTTGATCATTTAAAACTGTACATACTTTTTGTGGACATAGCCTAAGCATTCTATTTCTTTTGTAAGCATCCTAATTTACTCATCTAATCAGTCTTACTTAAATTCTCTACCTTCTTTAGAACTACTTGTTAAGACATCAGAAAAGGCAAGTATAAATAATTCATTATTAAATACCAATAAAATGAAAATCACAAGTCAATCTAAGCTCCCAATTTGATCTAGAATTTCCTTGAGGTACTCACAAAAATTTGTCAACCTGACAACTATTATATAATGTAATTAAAATTAATTAATACTAATATAAGTTACATAGTGTAAAGTTAGAAAGTTTAGAGATTTATCATGGTACATTAATTTATTAAAATTCCTTTCCAGCCAACTCAAGTTTTCTGTCTTTTTTTTTCTTTAACCTAAAAGAGACAACCATCACTTCTCTCAGAGTTCCATATAGGTTAAACAAATTGGAAAAATGTACCTATCATGTGAAGAACTAAACTCACCATGTTCACCCACATAACAGTTTTTGCTTCTCTTGTTCATGGATGCAAAAAGTTTTCCTAGCTAGTATGACACTGCTTTATAATTGTTTATCAATGTCTTTCCTAATTCAGTAGAAACATTTTTTCAAAATACAGGAAATTAGAAACTTGTTCAGACCTTAGCAGAAAATTGAGGTCAGCCTGCAAGAGGATAGATAACTGAGCCCAACAGACTGATTGGTACAGTTTAGAGTGTAACACTAACAAATTATGTGACTTGGGGCAAGTTGTACAACCATTTTAAGTATCCTTGTCTGTCAAATGCTGGTAATGTTAATGGCCAGTTCCTATGCCATTGTTCTGTGGATCAAATTGAATAATATATCTTACAAAGAGGAAGCAGTCACTGAGAGTTACTGTTTCTGATGCTGTTATTTTTCTGCCACAAACTAGCGCATCAAAAAAAAAATCTTCCATTTTACCACATGCCTCTTATATACATGCTGCATCATTTCTACATACACTGCTGTGCTGCCTTTTAGATTCAGTAAGTTTGGTAACAACCTTTTGTTTTTCATAAAGTAGACAGATAATCTCTGAATCAATACTAAGAAAAAAGTAATAATAAGGTTTTCCAGAGAACAATTCAGAACTGGCGAGGTGGATCTTCATTAAGTGGAAATGGAAATTTCTGCCTCTTTGTTGATACCTTCCTTTTGGATTTGGTATTTTAAGACTCTTTAGTATTAGGGAGAAATGCAAAATATGTCGTATACAAAATTGAAAATATTGAGGAACCAGCAAGGGAGCTGAAAATAAATAATTGCCAGTCAGATTATTTACCACCCTATTACTATCTGTGGATTTTTATTCTTTAGACTTAGGAAAATAATATGTAATTTTTTGTGGAAAAACTACATGCTGAACAAAAAACACACTGTTAGACTATGCTATGGATAACAAACTTAATCAGTGGAAGATTCCAAACGTGAAGGAGGAACCCACAGGTTAAGAGCTAAACATTATCCAGCTAACCCTCCTGAATGAAGACATTATGTCCATTGCCAAACATAAGTGGCTGGGATTTGATTTTATGAAAGTTTCAAATACATGTGGAATAACTAGTGAAAGTTAATGTGATGCCCATAGGCAGTACTCAGACTGTAGTCAGTAGCAAGCCTGAGCTTCAGTCGGGTTCTAAGCATCTCTTGATGTTTGGAAAGACTTCACTTCATCAATTCTACCAAGGCCCTGAAGAATAAGTGATCTTTAACTTCCTGATGAGGGAGTTTTACCAGAAGCACTAAGCACACGAACAACTGACAAGCAAAAGAAGATGCCAACTGCAGTAAAGTTATCTCAAAGAACTTTTCACATTGTATCATATCTATTCAATATAATAAAGTATGATACAGTCTGATTTATCTTCAGATGCTATAAATATTTTAGGTTTTGTAATAAAGGGTTTTTAGTAATATTGAATGAAAAATTATATTAGACTTAGAAAATATGAAAAATTGAATCCAAGATTTAATTCCGTGTTATATTTTAATGACATCAGTCTTAGCAGTTGAAC
>RJWT010003059.1:18395-38053 GCA_004365215.1 Cuniculus paca | reverse complement strand
AGAGCACCTTGGCTCTAATGACCCCAGCCTCCACCCACCATGCCCTGGTTGGATATCTGTTTGTGCCAGACGCTATCCAGGGGAGCAGGTGCAACACAGTGAGTAAGAGCACTGAGTTCTGGAATCAAAGTCCCTGGAATCAGACCAGCTGTGCCGCTTAATAGCTGTTCGATCTTGGACAAGGCAACCTCTTTAGGTCTCGGTTTCCACCTGTGTAAAATGAGGATGGCAATAGGACCCACCTCACAGGGCTGTCAGGAGGAATTTACAAGCAAGGACTGAGTAAAATGTTCCAGGGTTGGCAAGGTGCCAACACATAACACGGGATGATGCCAGCCTTTGTCATGCAATGATGTAAGACTTCAGATTTTCTTTTTAATCTGTATTTTTAAATCTTTGTAAGACACATGAAACAATGTGCCTGACTTTGGAAATACGTAACCTGAATATACACGAACTGGTTTTTCATGACTGACTATCTTGCAGTGAGCCTCAGAGTCGTTACCGCTCTTCTCACAGGATGGACCAACAACAACAGCTCTCACTACTGCTGCAACAACAGCGCTGTACAGCACCCAAGTGTTTACAGAAGGCTTCTATAGAAGCCACAGGAATTTGTGAAGGAAGCCAGCTGCATATGAGGACAGAGGCAAGCCTAGGACCCAGGGTTTCTGTGTTCTTGCCAGGACTCCTAACAGCTTACCAGGAGCCTGCATTTTAGGGATAGCCTGCAACACGAGGATTCCTAGACTCAACCTGGAAGCCTACTCCGTATGAAATGAACATCTCGTGTGAAGCAGCTGAGCTGTACTTTGACATTAATAGAAACAGAGCCGATTACCAACAAGCTGAAAACCTCAGTAGTTTCTTGTCCAGCGTAGGTGTTCAATAGTCACAGTCTGTAAACTTAGCTATTCAGTAACCGAACGCATTTTTGTTGTGCTTTGAATTTGAAGAGGAGGCAATAAAGCAGGCATTGGTATTATTTGATTATGTTTTGACTTCCTGCTTACCCACTTTCAGTAAATTCTAGTTAATGATATACTAACTAAAATAAAATAGCACATTGAAGGGGCTTAAACATAAGTAGAGGCAGCCAGACTAGCATTTGCAAACCCCACTGGACAGGTACTTAACCAGGTACCTAAATCAGGTCAAAATAGGTACTAAGACAGGTCAAAAATATGCTCAGGTATTCAACAGTATCAGTCAAGGAAGTTAAAGTTAAACCCTCGAAGATGGCATATTCATGTTCAAATATGTAACATCCATATAGTTTTCTTAGGACCTGTTATTTTAACTAAGAATCTAGGTTGTCTTCCTTATTTTATCCAATAATATAAGAATCATGATTGTTATGGTTTGTGTCTAGATTTCCCACCAAAGCCTCATGTACGAATAGATGGGGGTTTTTTGGAGGTGGCTGGATCCAGGGTATGTGATAATGAAATCAGTCCACTGATTGGTTTAGCATAGTTCTGGATGTGGATAATGGGCAGGCCCACCCTAGGTGTGAGTGGCACCAGCCAATAGGCTTATAGCCTGAATGGAATAAAAGGGAAGGGGAGGCTTGCTGCTTTCTGCTACCTACTGGCCATGCTATGGACTGCTCCTCTACCATGCACCCTGTGATGCTGCCCTGCCTTGGATCCAGCTGACTGCAGACCAGCTGACTACAGACTGTGAGCTAAAATAAACTTCCTCACCTTTAATTTGTGAGTGTCAGGTATTTTGTCCCTGCAATGAGAAAAGCAACTGAAAGAATCACTTAATAAAATACAGCTTTAAAGAGAAAAACTATGGAGCCGGGCGTGGTGGCTCACACCTGTAATCCCAGCACTCGGGAGGCTGAGACAGGCGGATCGTTGTGAGTTCCAGACCAGCCTGGGCTACAAAGTGAGCTCAAGGCCAACCTGAATGGCATAGTGAGACCCTGTCTCAAAAACATGGGCCGGGGATCTAGCTCAGCGGCCTAAGCGCCTGCCTGGCAAGTGCAAGGTTGTGAGTTCAATCCCTGGTGCCGCAAAAAAAAAAAAAAAAAAAAAAAGAGAGAGAGAGACAAACTATGTCTTTATTCCTCTAGGGAATATAAAGTCTTTCCATTAAAACATTAATAGAATTCTAGGGCTTAATATCAGGCTGCTTCATTTGAGGTGGAGGGGTAAAACTTTAGTTAAATTCTTTTTTTATTATTATTAATTTTTTTTTTGAGATGGGGTATCACTATACAGTCCAGGCTGGCCTTGAATTCATAATCTTCTTGCCTTGTCCTCTTGAGTGCTGGGATTACAAACATGTGCCAACACACCTGGAAAGTTTCTTTTCAGAACCCACTGTCTACCTTTTTGTTGAAGTTCTATCCTGCTGTATTTCTCATTAAGGAGTTCATGCAAGAACAGGACACTTCGGAATGGACTGAGATGAACTCAAGCCAGAAACACAGTACATCTGCAAAAGGTGATAGATTGCATAGAGAAGTAAGGATTGAAGCACAGCCCTTTTCTAAATGGTGCGGCACTGCACTGCAGCCTTATTCTGTTGTCAACAGGACTTCTGTGAGTAACTGGGCTTACCCTGTTGATCAGAGTTTTCATTAAAGGACTAGTGTGCATGTGTTTTGTTTTTTTCCTACCTGCCTTCTTTCCTTCACTTTTTTCTGGTACTGTGGATTAAACTCAGAGCCTTCACACTGAGCTATACCCTCAGCTCTTTTTATTGTTTATGTGGGAACAGGGTCTTGTTAAGTTGCTAAATTTGCCCAGGATGGACTCAAACTTGAGATCCTTCTGCCTCGGCATCCCAGAGTGCTGGGATTACAAGCGTGCACCACTGTGCCCAGCTGCACGTGTATTTTTCTAAAGCACTTGAGGCCTCTTCTGACACAGTGTGTGCTGATAAGGGAGCTGCCGGTTACCCTCGGTACAGTCTGCATCACTGCTCTCCTGCAGGCAACTGCCCCAGGGGATGCAGCAGTTGTGGAAAGGGACAGAGAGAGACCTTGGTCACCCAGCACGCAGGAAGCAGGAACGTGGTGTTTCCAGGCTGCCTCTTAGCTGTCAGGGAGCACCACAGGGAAGGTGTACGAGCCAGAGTCAAAGAAAACTGCCCCTCTTAGCACACCCATGTCACTGCTGTGACACACAACGATCCTTTCAAGTGACCCCTCTGATGGTCTGGTAGACACTGGACAGTGTGACAGGGGCTCCACACACAGACCAGGCTGGACTCTGCTGGAGCAGGGGAACAGAGAGGACAAGAAGGGACAACCTCTTGTTTTCTACCTCTATTATACCCAGGAGCACTCCCCATCCCGTCTCGTCTCTGCGTGATGTGCCCATTCTTCCTCTTTTTCCCTATTCAAGGTCAAAAGCTGTCTGGATCATAGGAATAATTATGTGTTCTTCCTTTTCCCAGAACTTGGCCTTCCAAGGCTGATTTCTAGCATCAAGCTCTTAGTGTGTATTTTACAGCGCCCCTTAAAGGTGACCGTGGTGGGAGACACCACTGCCATGGGGTACCTGCAGCTACAGCCACTCCCCTGTGCTCCTCCATCTCACTGTGCAGTGCGGACTGAAGCTCGCTTCCACACAGACACCGCCAAAGTCCCAAGGAGTCCAGCTAACATCATGGTGGCCCTGCTCGGGGCCAAGTGAAGCAGAAGACACCGTTCTAATTCAGTGGTATCTTAGTCCGCTGCTGACTGTGGAACACAATTCAGTAGATTTCCAGGAAGTAAGGCATGGAGAACCTGAGTTTTCATTTCCAGAAAAATCTCAAAACTCAAGGCTGTTTATCAGGGAGCATTAAAAATGACTTCTGACCCTCCGTGTATAAAAAAAGGACTAAGATATGGTCAAGAAGTTCCTGGAGATAGGTTTCAAGGTGAATTCTCAACATCTTATTTTCTTTCCACCCTACTACTAGAGCTTGCACTTTAAACAGAGATTTCCATAAATTAATGCATTACTTGCAAAGAAATGGACTCAATTTAAATGACAAAGCAAATGACCTGAATATTATTTCCTCTAAACAGCCTGAGCAACAAGAAAAGAAAATGAACTCAAAAAGGAATCAGAGTAATACCCTGTGTCTACAGGATTCCACTTAAGTGGAGCGTGTCTCCCAGTGATGCGACTCAAGGGAGGCCCACAGCTTCAACTGGAACAATTGGATGCACATTTTCCCCCAGGGCAAGCTAACTAGTGCTGCTTGCATAGCTAACCAGTTATCTAGCTACCCACATTAGAAACATAACCAGATGCGCACACTCCCTCAATAAGTCAAGGCCCAGTGAGCGCAAGGGTGACCGAAGGTCCACATATTTCAAGGCATGTCACACTGTACTTTGCAGAAAATCATTTCACTTAACAAACTCGCAGCAGGCACCGCGATGAGACATAATCTATAAGGGCCTTTTGTCTCAGGCTGTGCTGCTCTGCGGTACGGGGCTCTCTTTGTGGTGGTAATTGGTTTGGCTGTCCATTCCACCCATCAGGTGATAGAAAACTATCAATCAGCCTAAATGCAATGTGAGAGAAGTCTCTTTAGCCAATTAGTCAGTAATGAGAACATTAGCCAGGATATCTTCTGCAGAGGGCACCTTAGCCATTCCACGAGAGTGAGGAGATGACAGTCCCTGTGTGATTAATAAAGATCACAGGACACTTTAGAAATTTTACTTCTTGGGTGAAGAAGAGAATCAGAGAGAGATGCACTTGGAAGAGCTAAGTGCTTCCAGTGCCACCGAGTGCTCTATGCAAAAACATTCCCGAAACACACAACAGTTTCTGAGTTGGAGGGGACCTGGAGGGTCATTTGATTCCGCACCTCACTTAAAGGGAATGGAATGACTTGTCCAAGGTCACTCAGATGATGGCAACAGTACACCTCTTGGGGCTCCAGATAAAACTGTTGGAGCTGTTGAAAATGAGTAACAAAAGGATGGCAGATCCATCCAGAAAGACCCCGTGTAGCTTCTGATACTTTGATATTGCCTTTTGTCTCTACTGGGGACAAGGAATGTGCATTCACTTCCTCACCTGCCTAGCCCAACACAATGACTGCAAGCCTTGAGGAAGTGCCCAGCATGAATAGGAGGTTTGGGGAAATGAGCCCCAAGTCCAGCTGCCTGGGTCCATCCTCAATGCCAGCTCCATCACTAACCAGATGTGTGATTTGGGGTAATGGCTGAGCAAGAGTACCTCAGTTTCCCCATACATAAAATAGAGATAGTAACAGCACCTGCCTCCCAGGGTTGTCATAAGGCTGAGTTGGGCTACTCTACAGAGCACAAAGAACAGAGCCTGACACGTGCCAGCTCAGCCACTGCCACTCAGCTGCAATAGCAGAAGCAGGTGCAGGAATAACACGAAGGAAATTCACGGCAACTAAAACAAAGGGGTGGAACTTTTCTTGGGACGGGGACAGGGGAAATGATAGAGAGAAGAGCAAATTCCAAGTGGAAGGTGGAGGCGAGGCTGGTATGGTGATCTGTGGGTCACTGAAATGTGGATGACAGCACTAAAATGTCCCTCCCACCTTCTGGTATTCTCCCCGGTAGAGTTACCTGGGGATATTCAGATGGGAATCTCTGTGTCCACTCACTACTGTGCACACCTGCCAAGTGGCCATGTGGCAGATAACCCGCACACGGCGATCCTGACCTTTGTGCATGCAAGTGGTCTGATCTCCATCCTGCGCCCCTAGACCCCTGAACGTGAAGGGGCTTCCAGCATCCGCTCCTCTGGCTGACCTCCACAGCGCTGTAGGCACTGGCTTGTCACTGCTTGCTTCATTCTGTCTCTGTGTTGCCTATTCTGCTATGGTGCTTCCATAGCGCAGGGCTACCTCTGCAGATTGTCCCAGAGCGACATCCACCAAACAGAAGAGCCACCCTGATACGGGTGCTGCTACACAGATGTCAAATGCCTCAGATGTTTCTTTTGCACACCTTTTTATTCTTCCCTTCAGATGTTGATCAAGCTGGTCCTGAACTTCTGAGCTCAAGCCTGTCAAGCATGAGGATTACAGGCACACACCGCCACACCCCTCTTTTTAACTTTCTAAGAGCAAATACACCCTACTATTACCACTGCCACACATACATAGATATGAACACACACACACACACACACACACACACACACACACACACATTTCAAGGACCAAGTTCACTGCCTAGCTGAAAAAATGACCAAGAACACAGAACGCAATGAGTGAAGACGGGAGCACATGAACACATCCACGAAAACCTGAATGAAGTCAAGAACAGAAGGTCTAATGCAGAAAAGGCCAGGGACACTGAGGGATGCTACCTGATGTCTCAGTCACCTGGATGTGGTAGACATCTGAGCACATGTGAAGGAGAATGGCATGGTGGAAGGGACATCTCATAAGATACCTTAAGGCAGGAACATGTTTACATTTTCATTTCTATCTCACTTTCAGTTCTAAAGGACGCTGGTGGGAGACAAAAGGCAACAAAGAAATGTATCTTGAACTTCGAATATAGGCCTCAAAACCTGTCTATTCCAGAGAAGGGGTATTCCTCATGTCTAATTTTCCAAGCACTAGGTAGCACTCACACACAGACTTCATCTCCAGGTAGAAGATGAAGGTCCCTCCCTCCTCAGCGTCCACAGGTGATGTGACTGTCCTCCCACGCAAGGTTAGCATGGCTGATGTCCTTGAATTTGCCCAGCTCTCCCTCTCTAACCCAGTGTGCCACACTGTGTCTACTGTCATGTTGTATAGAAATTAGAAACTTCAAAGCATTTAAAATTTTGGGAAAATGCTAAGCTGCACACAGAATAACTGCCTTATTTATGTCTTTCATACCGACCTTATCTTGCCAGAGTAGGAGAATCAGTGTCAGGAATGAACTCTGTGGATTTAGCTAGGATTCAAATATATATATTGCATAATAATAGCTTTCCAATATTTCATACATATAAAATATTCACAGAGGACACCAAGGGATCACAGGGTTGTATGACACACTGAAAATTTTTAAAACTTTTATCTTCCTGACATTTAAAATAAAACTTGACTTTCTTTTATATGGACAGGAGTGACTTAATGTTCACTTCTACACAAATGCATACTTAGCTACTCTGACTTTTGAAAGCAAATTTTGCTACATTTTAAGTGGATTTCAAAGCAACAAGTGTGAACGTGAGTGGTTACACAACACCATCAGATATACACATGTGCCAGTTCGTGCTCTATGAACAGGAGGGCTGAGGTAGGAAGATAAAGAGGGACAGGGAGGAAGAGAATCAAGAAATGGAAGAGAAGGAAAGAGGGCAAGGCCAGAGGATCAACTATTCCAAATTGAAGAGGTGGAGTTAGATCTAGCCCCTTTAGCAGCAGCCATATGGGGCCTGAGGGAGGAAACAAGAAGTCGATTAGCCCTTGCCATGAGCCAACCAGCATATGGGCTGGGGAAACAAGAACACTCCCCTGTCAAGCAAACAGCTGATTCGGAGGAACACTGGCTGAGTTGATAGCAACTCAGGTACAAAAACAACTTAATGCTTGTATTGTTTGATTAACTTTGCAGGCCTAAAGCTGGTAATCTGAGCATCTAATTATAGGATAACAATATGCAATATAGCAACTATGGGGGATTTACTTCTGTCTTGTCTTTGAAACTCAACATTGTTCTCACTGTTTTGTTTTGTTCCATTTTATTGTTTTGTTTTATTTAATGTTCTGTTTTGATTGGTTTTATTGTGTCTGATGGTATGGGCAGCAATTTTAAAAATAACAAGAGGCATTATGGTAGCCATTGTTGATTTCCTATTATCTTGTTTTGAAGTCCTGTATCACTTTTACTGTTTTGTTTTGATTGGCTTTAATTTTACATAATTTTGTTTGGTTTTATTCTCTTTAAAACAAAAGTTAAAAAAAAAAATCCAGCCCCCTTCCATTCAACAATGAGAGGAGAGATTTCACCTGAAGCACAGTCTATGAGGGGAAGATTATTTGTTGTTCAAGAAAACGGTCCAAGTCAGGCATGCAGCTGCATGCCTGTAATCCCAGCACTTGGGAGTCTGAGGCAGGAGAATCACTGTGAATTTGAAGACAGCCTGGGCTACACAGCGTGTAATAACATAGTGAGACCTCATCTCAACAAACAAACAAAAAACAAAAAACAAAACAAAGAAAATTATCTAGACAATGATAAATACAAAGAAAACCCCATTCCTTTAAAGAATAAGTTTCAATTCCATCATGCAGAGAACTTGATCATTTCATGAAAGACTTTTAACTAGAAGAGAGCTCAGTAAGACTAATTGTGCAGATCTCTTATCTAAGAGATGAATAAACAAGCCGGGTACAGTGGCACACATCTATAACCCAGATCTTCTGGAAGTTGAAGCAGAAGATTGCTTGTGCCCAGGAGTTCCAGACTAACCTGGGCAACACAATGAGAGAGAAAATGAAGAGAGGAGGGCACAGAGAGATGGGAATAAACAAAATTACTTTCACCAAGGTCTTACTAAATGCAAGCTACTCTTCAAAGCATGCATTAACTCACTCCTCCCTCAAGTGCTCTGCAATAGGAAATATTATCCACATTTTACCAATAGGAAATAAGTAATGTGCCCAAATCTCAGCATCTTCACATCCAGGAAATGGCAGAGCTGGGGTGCAAACATGGCTGGAGGTCCCCAGACCCGGTACTGTTAACCATTTCATTAGTTGAGGGAGTGGATGGAAGAATGAATGACAAATGAACAAATGCGAAAGCCATGGTGCCTATGTCTAATTTGTGGCCTTCCGGGCCACTGGCAGGGCTTGTCCACAGTGCGAAGGGTAAGTTTCATACAAACCATTGGCTCAACAAACCATGCCTCACACAGCCCCCAGCACCACACTCCGCTCTGAGTGTGTGCAAAGTCAAAAGCAAAGCTGGGAGCTGCTCCGTCTGGCCGGGGACACAAGGCCAGTGCTGTGGGGATGTGGCGACAGGATGGAGATGTGTAAGGGACGGCAGAGCTTCCTGTGGGCCCCCTGGTGCTTCCTGCTGGAGGAGAGCCATCTGCCCCAGTGCCCTGGCAGCATTCCAACCTGGGCACAGACTTTACATGAAGTCTGAAGTTTCAGTTAGTGGCAGCGTCTCCACTTCCTGTTCTAAGCTGTTGGGTAAGTCCCGAGGCCTCTAGACTTGAGGACTTTGGTGCATGGAGTGGCTTGGTGACCACGATTCTAGGCTGCACCACAGCACCGCGCGACCTGACAAACTGAACAGGATGTGCATATTTGATGCTGGAATCTCTCCCTCCCTCTCTGCTTCTCACCCCTCTTCGCTCCCTGTTTCCCAGGTCCTCTCTTCCAACTGCAGGACAGCAGACGCTTGGGTCTGCGAAATCTAATTACCTAAGGCTCTGTTCAACTCTTGTATTCCACATGAAACTCTTTTTCTCTCCCAGTTTCAATTTTCTTTTCCTCTCTTTGCGGAATGCACTATTTCAAAAGCCCTGATTTTTATTTTATAGGAATGCTGAGGAGGAGGCCTCAGGAAAGCAAGGCTGAAACATTTTCCTATCAGTCATCTGGGGGATTTGTGACCTTACAAAAATTTCTGGTGGTTTCTGACATCCAACTTCCTCCCTGACTCAAACTCACTCTCCCCACCCTGCTTTTCCCTCCTCCCTCTCCCTCTCCACCCCTCTCCCTGCTCTTTCCCTGGCTCTCTCTCTCTCTCTCTCTCTCTCCCTTCCTCCTTCCCGCTACTTTCTGCTGCATATTTTCAGACAAATTATCTGAGCTGGTAAAATATTTGAAAATAACAAAAGTAAAAACAACCAATGAAATGCCACTATGAAATATTTGTTTTAAAATTGCAGCGCTGGACCTGGAACCGCTTATCTAATTATGCACAGCGTATTTTAATCCTGTCAAGTGTGCCCACCTAGAGCCAGCTCTTGGGAAAAGTCTAACGAAGACAACACTCTCAATCAGTTTAAAATAGTCCATTGTGACAGAAAGTACCTCGAACATTGGTGCAGACTCATACCCAGAATCAATTTCCCCTCTAGAGAGTCAGTGAATATAAATTCATTAGGGTAGTTAACTTCTCCATGTAAATAGAACTCATATCACTGTGAATGCAAGGAAAAATAAGCAGCCTTTTTAATGAGAGATTGTAAAACCTAAAGCAAAGAGAGTTGAGTTCTAATTGTGTTCCTTATAAAAAGGGCATAATAATAAGAATACATGTCCCTTTTTCATGGAGATGTTTTAAGAACAAATAAGCGATGGTTAAAAATACTTCTAGTTCTCCTGGGTAAGGCACTACCCAATCCCAAGAGAGTTCTAAAAGAAAGAAAAAGAAACAGATTGGTGTGTTCTCGGCATTTTCGATGAGGGCTATGGACCCAAAATGTTTTAAAAGCAGAAAACTGGTAACACTGGTGATATTGTCAAAACACGTTTCCCTCCAGTGAAGAAAAGGAGAGAGGCAGGGCTGAAAGGGTGTGGTAGAAAGGATTGTCACCAAATCACTGTTAATATGAACTGAATTATATTACAATGGCGATGCCTCAACATGGAGAATGAAAATTGTTCTGCATTATTGTGGACTGACAATACGACAATCGTTCATTGAGAGTGGATGACAGCTGTAGCATTAGAGCTCGGTGTGCAACGCAAGATGAATGAGTGTTACAAGTTCTTTCGGAACGGGCCCCTATTTCACACGAGTCCGGCTCAGCCCCAAATAAATACATGCCAGCTTTTCACTATCTCAGCAAATGTAGCATCGCTTTACAAACCAGTGCTACCACTGGCCTCAAAGTGCCAGTGTCACGTCCCTGCTCGGTGGATTTGCTGCAGCTGTGAGACGGCAAAGCCGAAATGCCACGGAAGATCTACACAGCGCCTCGGCAGAGGAAAGGGCGGGGAATGGTGAACCGCCTAGGCCAGGACGCGTGTGATCTGACGTCAGGCTGTCTCCCTAGACGCACAGAACTGCTTCCACATTTCTGTCTCGGCACCAGGCTCACTCCCTCCCTGCAGCAGAGATATTTATGTATCTGTATTGCAACAAAATCCAGTCTTGCTCACCCATCCCCACTCCCCCAGAAAAGCAAGGCAAATAACATGAAAACCACTCAAAATACTATTACCATGAGAAAGAGATGAGTCTTGTTCACGGTCCCATATTAATATTTTCATTTCCAGCTTTAATGTCTTTTTTTTTTTTTTTGGTGGTAGCGGGGATTGAACTCAGGGCCTTGTGCATGCTAGGCAAGCACTCCACCCCTTAGCTATATCCCCAGGCCTTTAACGCATTTTTAAAATTCTTAAGTTAAAATGTTATTTTTTTGTTTTTGTTTTTGAGACAGGGTCTCACTCTGTAATTCAGGCTGGCCTTGAACTCACTGTGTAGCCTAGCCTGGCTTTGAACTCATGGAGCTTCTCCTGCCTCGGCCTTCTGAGTACTGGGATTATAAGCCTGTGCCACTGGGCCCAGTTTAAAATGTATTTCTAACTGATACGTAAAACACAAAAACTGTATATAGTAAGGAGGTGCCATGCGATGTGCTGATACATGTATATGCTGTGTATTCAGGTTAAACATATCTATCTCCCTTGATATTGATCACTTCTTTACAGGGAAAACATGCAAAATCTTTTCTTCTAGGTTCATGAAATAATGCAGTGTTCAGCTGCTACCTGAAGTTGTGCAATAGCAAGCTAGAACCACTTGCTCCAATTTAACTGCAACTTAGTGCCCACTGACCACTCTTTCCCTGACCCTCCTTCCCCTACTCATCTCAGCCTCTGGTGACCACCATTCTACGCTTGATCTCGAGGCTTTTTTAAGAAAGCAGAACCTGCAATATATTCTGTTCTAGTGTCTGCTTTGTTCAAGCATAGCAGTCAATACAGTGTAAACATTTTTCAATTTCATTAAGTATTCTAAAATAGAATTTAAAGGCTCTATGCATTCCATGTTCTCTGCATAACTTACACAGTCCCCCATTGTTGGACGTGTAGGTGGCTTCCAGTTTTTCATTAAGAAAAAAGAATGCGGCTCTTGTATAGCACTGGCTCTCTCCCTAATTTCTCAGAATAAATTTCATGAAACCCGCACTGACTTTCTGTGATCTTGGCTATGACAAATCAAAGTGAACCTGGGGCAGTCCTTGGGGTGGGTACCTAGAACAGAAGTCACCCATTAAAAGGAGTCCCCCAAGTAGTGGTGGGAGCAGCCGATGAGGAATAATGATAGCCAAGTTCTCCGTCTTCTTGCACTTAGAGAAGACGGAACCACTTACCCCTTCATTGCTGCAGGCAAGTCCTCTAGACCTCACCAACACAATCTGTCCAGGGGCGTGTAGCTAGGGAAGGAATAATACAGGCAAAGGGAGAGGGTTCTGTGAATAATCTCCATGTTTCCAAACTTGATATGAAATATAAATTCCCCTGAAACTTTGAGTGTATAATATAACGTAGGAGTTATTGATGCTGTTATCTGAATACTCCTAGCTATCATCCAGGCACATGGCAGGTAGAAATGTGTTTGTTTCCTGGCCTCTGTGTGGTTAGATGGGGCCCAGGGACAGGCTCTGATGAATCGATCATGAGTGGAGTGCCAGGTTCCATGTCTGGGCTGGAACATTAGATTGCTGAGTTCCCTCTGGAGCTCTCTCTGTCTTTCAGCACAAGCACGAGTATGAGCCAGCACTTGGTTCTGTCTGAATGATTCTTGTAATGACGATAAGCAGAGTTCTTTCCCCCGCCAACCCACAATAAACATGAGCAAGAAGTAATCTTTTCTTGTTTTGATCCACACATTTAGGAGCTACTGATCACCCCAGCATCTCCTGACTGACAAATCCAATCAAATTTCACTGAACTTCTTTGAAATCTCATAATCTAAGTGAAAATATTCATAGAAAAGACCACTCTTCTCTACACATAAAGTTTGAAAATATAGCCAATGACAGACATAATCTTTCAGGCACCTTGGGTTTTACTATATGACAATTCACTAGGTATTTCTTCAGTGTCTGGTAGGTACAAAGCAGTTACTGTATTAAGTGCTCTGGTACATTTTATAGTTCGAGTGTGGTCTGTCCTCTCAGGACTCATTTTCAGGAAGCTTGATCTCCAATCTGGCAGCATTAAGAGGCAGTAGAACGTGTGAGTAGTAGGTCCAAGTGGGAGGCAAGTGGGTCATGGGAGTGCTGCCTTTAGAAGAAGGGATTGATACAGTTCTCCATTAGTTCTAGAAAAGGTGAGTTGTTATAAGAGAGCAAAGCTGACACTTGGCACTCTCTGGCTTCCTGTCTTGCCATGTGACGCCTTCTGCAATCTACTCCTACCATATGACATTGCCCACCATGAGACCATCACCAGAATGGAACAAAGCTAGAGCTATGCTTTTGGGCCTCCAGAACTATGAGCTACATAAATCTCTTTTTTGTTAACAGATCACTCAGTCCTGGGTATTTTGTTACAGCAACAGAAAACAGACTAATACAGGAAACATGAGGAAGAAAAGGTCATAACTGTGGCCCTGAACAACTTAGAGCAGAGACGATATAGTTTCTAATTTTCTATAAAGAAGAAATTTAGGGTTAGCAACAGGTTCATAGGCCACCTGGGAGAGAGTCTTGAAGCTGTGTTTGCACAGTAAATGTGGTCTATGTACAACTGCACTGGAGGGCTTTGCGGAGAAGCTTAAGGGAAATACAAGCGAGAACTGGAGACCTCCTTGGCCTGCTTTGGTACTGCCATAGATACTGTAAGTTTAACTCAAAGCAGAAGATGCAAAGTCCCAAGACAAAGGAGGCAGCAGGTGGCCATGGTGCTTGAAAGGACTGGAAGATGAAGTCTGAATAGGAGACTGGGAGAAGCTTCCTTGAGGGAACTGTATTTGAGAGGCACTCTCAAGGCCAATATTTCCACCAGAGAGACTCTAAAGAAGTGGTCTGGAAGAAGGGCACAGCTTAAGCAAATGCGAAGAGTAGACAAAGCAGAGGGACATCCGGGGTCCAGGGTAATCTGGTAGAGGCATCATCATGAGCACCTACAAAGGATGTTAGATGAGTACAAATTTTGGGGGAAAAGTGCTGGGAGACTTAGCAGGATCTGTGCTTGGCCAGCTGAGTTAGGAAAAGGGCTGTAAATTTGGGACTTGAAGGAGCAGAACTAGAAACCAGGAAGAAGGAGAGAAGCAGAAGAGCTGGTCCTAGCAGGTTTACTTGGCTTCTGAATAATGAAGTTGGTAAAACCACAAGGGCTGCAACCCAAGGAGGGAGGCACCGAGCCAAGGCCTGGCTTACACTGCTCCATCAGCTTGGGCTCTCAACACAGGGCCACACAGACAGAGTGGGGATGAATGACCGCTCCTCGCACCAACTGATGGGCCAACTAAAGAACAAAAAAATCAGTTGTATGAGACTTGCTGGGTGTGTGTGTGTGTGTGTAATTCTTTGATGTACTTTCGTAACTAGTTTGTCATTAATGCGTTTCCCCCAAAATAGGCACAACAAAAATGAGGGTGTTTTTCAGATCTGAGCCCTTGGCTACCTGTGAATAGCTCTGAGGGAGATCAAAAGTGAAGTTTGATGATTATCTACAAATTTTATCTTTAAATATTAAAAGTGAGAGCTAGCAGCATTGACTATCCTTTTATGATAGTAAGGAAAAGATAAACTCTTAAGACAAAAAGGAAAACATCTCAGTTACTCAATTTTTGGTTAAGATTCTCCAGCCACGATTCCTTCGGGCTTAATTTGATCCCATATACTTCCCTACAGCAACAGCTTCAGTTGGGTTCAAAGAAAAAGATAAAATTTAGTCCAAAGACTGGGAGGAGCAGGTGGAGTGGGACAATAATGACCACTGTTCTGTGTGACCCTGAGAGAGCGGCACGGATTTCTGGCCCAGGACTAGAATAGTATTTCAAATACGAAAGGAAAATTTCTAGAAGCAAACTGTCCACTGACGCACAAACATCAGCCCTTTATATCCCACCCGAACAGGAGAAAATCCAGGGAGAGGTTATGAGAAAGCTCAACACGTTGGGTTCAGAAATAAATACAGGTTAGTTTTTCAAAAGGGCCTCAAGTAAACAAATAATATCCCCACCTCCAAACGGTCAGGAGAAAGTGATTGGGAGCCTACTAGTCCCAGAACCCCAGAAAGTCTCCTCGTACCTGGGCTTCATGACATTGCAAAGCCCTGGGAGCCTTTGCTACGTTCATCATCAAAGACAGCAAACATATTCCATGGAATCTGTTTTGTTCTAAGGTCAGAGCTACAGAGCCATAATTACCCAGGTAACTTAGGTCTGATGTTGCCCAAAATATCCAGGTAATTACAGAAGAAAGGTCATTTCCTCTGTATAATCTCAACTACACCACTGGCTGTCTACACTGGCAGCTAGCCAGTTCAAAACAGCCTTTCATTTCACTTTGTACTTGCACAGACCTTGCCAAAGACTATGAATTCTTAATGGGGGATTTTAAAAAATTACCTTTCTAAATATGCCCTAGTCCTTAAAATGATCTAATGACGTGTTCACAAGCTGATATATAAAATTTCCTTTGGTAATTTTTACATTAAAAGGAAACTCACTCTGGAATGGGAGAAGAATATCAGGAGACGGAAAGGAAGCCAGAGAGGTGAAGAGGGAGAATGAACAGGGGTGCCAAGATCTGCAAACTGCAGGGATTAAAAGACTCCTTGCCGTATGGAGAAAGAGAAAAGCAAAGCAGATATGCAGGTCAACAGACGTCTTATTCAGAGTTTGAGCTTTGACAACACAGGCAGTTTGGGGGCAGAAAGGGGCGCATCTGCTGGTCTGTGATTGCACGGGGAAGCGACCATTCCCTTCTTCACAAAGAAAAAAAATGGCATTTATCTCAAGTACAGCAAAGCGTATTAGGATTCACCTCCCCCATTCTTTCTTTCCTCTTCCTCCTACCATCTCCCTCGCCGCCTCCCCTTCCTGTTGGAAAAGAAAAGGTGGGAGGGGGAGGAGGACCCACCGGTCACAGACAACACTGTGGGATTCTCTTTCTTTGGCTTTTACCAGCCTGTGGGGGTCAGGATGCTATTGGTTCAGCTTTATGTGCGATATGGTGCCTCTCACTTAGCAACAGCAAGCAGGAGAGGCAGGAAGCACCGCCACCTGGCCCAGCGAGTATGCAATGGTTTAAACGAGCCACTCACTCAGAGGGAGACGGAAGGGAGAGAGAGAGAGAGAGAGAGAGAGAGAGAGAGAGAGAGAGAGAGAGAGAGAGAGAGAGAGAGAGTAGTCTAAGCTTAACATATTGTACTATGAGGAACAAGGCTTAATCAGTCTGCTACCAACCAACGGGCGGGTTATGGAGGAAGAGCAAAAGCTGGGCATGAGTTCTTTTTAAGGAGTATCACTGTACACATCTTATATTGTCTTCATGTATTTTTCTTAAAGGACCATCTATTGTGCTGTATGGGTGGTAAGTGGAGAGAGAAATGGTTATCTGGGAAAAATAAGAGACGAGATGAATCTAAAAGTCTACAGTGACTACTTGGTTTTATTTTGTCTCCACACCAGGGTGTTACTAGAAAAGAAAAGGCAAAATTGAGTGTACTTGAAAAAGCAATTGGCTATGTAATCATGGGATTTTTTTTTAATTAGTCCACACAGTAGCTATTTCTAAATCCTAAATTTCATCTTAGTGGTTGAAAATTGGCTTTCTGGAGAGTAAAGTGGCAAAAGAAAAGTACGTCTGCTAGAAAGAGATTTTTTCCCCCTTTTCCTTTCTTTGTAGTGCAAGAGAAATTTCTGAGAAGGATGCGGAGAGCAGTTCTGAAAGCTCACAACCGCCTGGATAGAACAGGGCTCGGAGCCAGTAACAAGGAAGTGCAATCAGCCAGTCCATACTCCTTCCCTTCTAGATCTCCCTACCGAGCTTGAGGGATTATCTCACCTCTGCATCCACCCCTACCACCTCCTGTTCAAGTCAAGCGGAGACACTGTGCGTAGATGGGAAGTATCTGTCTTCCCTTGTTGGAGAAAAATGGGAGTCAACTTGGGTCTTTGGCTGGAGTCAAATGGTGCCCCAGAGATAAAAGACCAACATCTTGGAGGACACAGATGGGCCTCTCTCCCCCTTCTAAACCAGATGCAGTTAACCCCTTCAGCGCCAACCTGTAGGACCACTGACGACAGTGACACCTACTGCTCGGGGACAGATGTACAGCCTACTGGCTCCTACAAGGTTCTCAACAGCAACCATTTGCCTCACTCTTGTGGGCTCCATGAATGTGTTTCTTGCTGCTCTTAGGCTAACTCTAAAGTGAGGATGTCTGCAGCCTCCTAACTTTCCAGCTGGCCCCAGACACAGGCTTGTAACTCAGGCTACCCCTGGGAGGATGTGACACATGCCCATCTGGAGAGTGATTTGCTCTAGCGATAATTCTATACAAGAGGGATGGAAAACAGGTTCACAGTGTCTGCGCCTCCTTCAGAACCACTGCTAAGGTAAAACCACTTTGTTGATCCTATCTGCTGCTTAAATCAAATATTCTTGGAAAAAGAAATGAAAGTCTCACCTAGGAATCACTGAATTTTACCTTACTGAGAAAACTATGATAGTGAAGTTAGTACTAGTAATAAGGGGATTTAGAAACTCCACTTTCACAGGTTATAGAAGAGCATTTTTTTCCTTATTTTGAAAATACAACCAAACAAAATAAAACAGAGTAGAGTGAATCACAACAAAACAATGAACATGGCATATGACTTCTAAACATGGTAAAAAGCTATCGATAATGGCTACCATAATGCCTCTTGTTAACTGCAATATAACTGCCCATACCATCAGGGATAAGTAAAATCAAACAAAGTAGAACAGAATAAAACCAGTAAAAAAACAAAACAAAACAAAACAAAGAAAGCAGAACAATGCAAGCAATACAGAGCTTCAAGATACTAGTAAAACAGCAGTGGCTACCATAATGTTTCTTGTTATTTTCAGAATAGTTGCCTACACCTTCAGACATATTACAATCAAACAACACAGAATAGAGTAAAATCAATGAAAACAAAACAAAGAAAGCAATACAGGGTTTCTAAACAAGATAATTGGACATCCTCGATGGCTGCAATTATACATTTTGTTATATTTAAAATAGCTGTCCATGCCATCAAGTACAATAAAATCAAACACATCAGAATAAAATGAAACTAATCAGAACAATGAAGACAATATGAGTTTCAAATCATGAAAATAGATTAACAGTGGCCACTTCCTTCCCTTTTTAGATAACTCCTCCCCTTTGATTTTCCCATTATGTATTGTGCATTTTGGATCCCACTAACTCCTTTAGCTTGTTATACTAGGAAGACAACACGAAATTCACCCTTGTGAGTCTGATCCATTACATCCATGAGTACTATTACCAGTTGCCTCTATCCACCTACAAGAGCCTTGAGGTTATCTTCCTTTATAGCTGAGTAGGTTTCCACCACATAAAATACCATGTCTTTCTTATCCATTGTACAATTAATGGGCAGGCTACCCCTACTTTTTTTTTTCTGGCTCCCTGCCACATAGGGCATTGTTCTCTGTCCTTTGACTTTCAGTCTATGAATTTTCTTTCTAGTTAAATGTGTTCCTTGTATAGAGCATATTGATGGATCCTGTCTCCTGATCCACTCTGCCTGTGTTTCTTTCTCTTGGTGCCTTGAGGCCCTCTTGCACTGCATTGTCTCTGTCATGCTATTTTCCTGCCATTATTTCCCTATTTTTCCTCTCCGTTCAATCGACTGGCTCCACTTGATGGTCCCCCTCTGCTGTCATTCCTGAGACTGTGGTCCTTTTTCTGTCTCTCTAGAATGTCCTTTAGTATTCTTTGTAGGGTTGGTTTGGTGGTCATGAATTCCTTGAGTTGTTCTTTGTCATGGAAGTATCTTGTTTCTCCATTAATTTTGAAAGAAAATTTTGCAGGGTACATCAGTCTGGGTTGGAAGTTGTTTTCTTTCAGGACTTGCAGTACTTCACTCCAGCCTCTTCTTGACTTGATGGTTTGTGTTAAGAAGTCTGCTGTGATTCTGATGGGTTTTCCTTTATAGGTGATCTGTTTCTTTTCTCTAACAGCTTTTAATATTCTATTCTTGAGTTGAATTTCTGGGATCTTGATTATTATATGTCTGGGTGTAGGTTTGTTTTGGTTATGGCTAGCTGGAGTTCTATATGCCTCACTTATTTGAATGTCACTTTCTTTTCCCATGCTTGGAAAGTTCTCCGAAATTATTTCTGTAAATAGGGTCCTGATGTCATTTGTCTTGGCCCTTGCTTTTTCACTCACATTTTTAATTCTTAAGTTATGCTTCTTTGATTGTCTAGCAGCTGCTGAATTTTTACTTCCTGAGTCCTTGTTATTTTGAAGAGATCTTTCCTTTCGTGATCACAAGCTGCAAACCTGTCTTCAAGGTTTGAAAGTCTATCTTCAGTTTCTTTCAGGTGGTTTTGCTAGCTTTCAATGGAGTTTTTAATTTCCTGGATATCTCTTTGAATCTGTTTCATGCGTTCTAAATCTCTCTTATGCTGTTCATTCATGGTTTCCCTCATTTTCCTATACTCCTCTATTTTTTTATCTGTGTCTTCTTTAGAGATGCTTAGTAATTCTTTTTTTTTTTTTTT
>RJWT010003059.1:0-18295 GCA_004365215.1 Cuniculus paca | reverse complement strand
CGCCTGTCTCAGCCTCCCGAGTACTGGGATTAAAGGCGTGAGCCACCACGTCCAGCTAGTAATTCTTTTATTATGGTTTTCATTTCTTCTTTTACCTGGGATAGAATTCTGTTCTAATTTCTCTTATAGCTTCATGAAGTTGTTTCTTCATTTCAGTTGACATCACTTTAGATATTTCTGGTGTGCAATTCTTGATCTCCTCTGTGTTTACCTCTCCTGGACTTGTGCTGCTTGGGTTGGATGCCAGAGATTGCCCTCTGCCTCTTCATCTTGGCACATTCCTCATTTCTTCTACACACCTGGGTAGTGTGGTCCCAGGCACCCCGGCACTGGCCACAACTTCTCCGAAGCGAGATTGTTTGGCTTTTCCGGCCAGTGCTGGCTATGGGCATCCAAGGGTGGGTGCCCATGCCTGTGCACTGAGCTGGGTACCGACCCACCCAGAGTTTGCATGGGAATGGAACTGGCCAGGGCCTGCGAATCTAAGCTGGTTAGGAACCTATGCAGTGTTGTCTGGAACATGCATGGGAGCACAACTCAGTCCAAACAGCTTCCACGGGTCCATGAAATCCTTGAGTTGTTCTTTGTCATGGAAGTATCTTGTTTCTCCATTAATTTTGTAAGAAAATTTTGACCATAACTTGGACCTACCAGATGACTGTTTGGTTTTTCTAGCCAGTGCTGGCTATGGGTATCTGATGGTGGGCACCTGTGCTTCTGCCCTGAGCTGGGCACCAGCCCACAAGGGTCCCCGGCGTTTGCATGGGAGTGTAACTGGCCAGGGCCTGCGGATCTAAGCTGGTTAGGAACCTACTCGATGTTGTCTGGAACGCACAGGGGAACTCGGTCCAAGCAATTCCATGGGTCTGTCCACAACCTGGAGCTGCCAGAAGAAGTCGGCAGCAGTCCTGGCCCCGGGCATATCCTGCCCAACTCCAAAATGGCTCCTGGGCAATCACTCTCTCCCATGGGAGGATTGAATCCCCTGCACTCACCATCAGCCAGTGCAGATCTCTGCATCCACCACTCTCTTCCACCCCCGCGGCTCTCTGCAGAGACCTCTGGGGTTGACCACAACTGTGACTGTGACCGCATGTCTCCAGGTTCAATACCTCTTCTTGCAGGGTGAGTCTGGCTCCAGGCTAAGGCACTGCCAGCCACCACCTTCTTCTTCATTTAAATTCTTTTTATTCTCTCCGTGGCTTCGATTCATATTTTAGATTCTTCCTGGGTCCAGGGGACCCACTTCCTTCCTTCTTGTCCTCTCCCTGATGTTATATTCCAGCATCTGAACAGTTTTTCTCAGAGAGACTATTTGCTGCTTACTGTTCTGCCATCTTTGATGTTCCTAGAATAGCATTTTAACTAACCTGATTTCTTTTATTCTGTGCATTCAGTCAGCTACCATAAATTCCCCACCACTGAGAAAAAAAGCTCTATTTCATTAGGAAAGTCAGAGTTACGATTTTTTGAAACCACAACAAAAATGCATGCATGCTGATGACAGTAACGTTTATAAATCTATGATTGTTTTTCTCAGGAAAGACAAGAACCAGTATCACTAATAGAACCCACGACTTCTCCCAAAATAGGCACAAAGTTTAAAAATCATGTTAAAAGTGCCAAGAACAGGAAGTCTGGATGATTATGAAATTAATGGGTCAGGAGGTACAGCTTGTTTCATTTTTGGCAAAGAATATCTAATGAGTGCTCAACCTTAATGGGTAGCTGTTGAACGGAACACTAGGCATGCACAAAATTCAAACTCCCCTCATCCTTCTGGGTGCTCCAAGTACTCTGTAGGCATTTTGCTTTTCACTCCCGAACATTCACCTATAATAATTGGATGTTAAATCATGATATTCTAATTTCCAAACAGGAGGGTTTTAGAGTTCACTCCAGGTCACAGAGCAAATGAGAAGAGGTGCTGAAGGACCAGGCTTCTGACTGCAGCCCATCCTGTACCCCTGGGCCACCGATTCCAGGTGATTCGTGCTCAGTCACAGTGAGGTTTGGCTCAGCCCCCTCACTGCCACCTCATCCCTGTGTGTTAATCTGAGCCACTATCTCAGCACTGTGATGGCCTTGTTAACATTCTTCTATAAGTTTCTCATGAGTTGCTTTCATGAAATGGATTAAGGAAAAATAATTGGTAGGTAGGAGGCTTCAGTAAAACCTATGAGCCAGTTGAGGTTCAGATGTAAGTTAAACCAAAGGCCGTACTTGCCACCTGTTCCTGTCTGAACTCTCTTGCATCTTAACATTCACGGGAGCATGACATGAAAGGGGACTAGGAAAAGTGTCAGCGCGAGCTCTCCACGGAGTCGCAGATCCACCAGGTGGAGCTGCGCTGGGGCAGCCAGCAATGTGGTCTAATTAATAACACGATGGTGAAACTTTCATTCTTTTCCACAGAATTTCACGTGGCAGAACAGGCCCAAACCCAAGCCTGCATGGGGCATACACAGTAGCGGTCACTGGCTGTGATGCCCATCACCTGGTCTACCTGCGGAATCTGTTCAGTGGAGCAACAGCCATAGAAATGACATCCTCAAACGTCCCTCCCTCTAAACACCCATATATTTCTATGTGATGACAAACTCTTTCAAAGTGTCCCTATGTCTACAGTTGTTTTTGCCTAATAGAGAAGGTAAATAAATGGTGATAAATGTATCCCCATGATTCATCTCTTTTCCCCAATATCCAGCACCTAATGGACCACATGTATGAGCTGTGTCTAGCTAAAAACAGCCTGCAGAACTCCCTCATTCAAAATGTGAAAGCTACATAAACCAACCACCAAAGAAGCAAATGGACAGTGAGGAGTTACATGTTCTTCAGATGGGAATAGGGACCACAGCCAACAGCAGCGGGTGACCCAGTGTCGGAGTGATGGCTTGCAATCCTGAAACCTGTCTCTCTTTACAGTCCCCAACACTCTTCACATCTTGCATGGTACCAGCATTCTCCCAACCTGGAAGAACGGAGGGGGAGTATCCTGGGCAGCTCCCCACCTCACCTCCTTGAGCAACTCAGCCTGCCCCTTAGACTACTCTTCCTGGATGTGTCACATCCTGCTGGCTCCCTAACTCCTCCTTAATGAGGCATTTCAGTTCCAGAGTGCACCATCTTATACCCATATCACAGCAAGGACCAATTCCTGGATCCTCTTCCCCACTCTGGGCCATCTGCCTTTGAGACACTCTTGACTCTTATAATCAACAGTAGCTCTCATTTAATTGTTTCAGACTTAAGTACTTTGCTACCATATGGTTCAGGTAACATCACTCTTATAAATAAAACACAACACTACAAACATGTATGTGTGTGTGTGTGTGTGCATATGCATGCTTGTGTTTATACAAAACTTTTTTTGAATGAACATATCTGGGGCCAGCAAATCCTTTCTGTAAAGGGAGATTTAGTAAACAGTTTAGGCTTTGAGGGCCAAAGGGAGAATTTGATGTTTTCATGCAGATGGTTGCAAAAGAGAGAAAATGAATTTTCACCAACTTTTGTGGACAAAATTCAAAACTTCATTTTTTAGACACTAAAATCTGAATTTCAAACAATTTTGATGTGCCAGGAAATATTATTATTTTGAACTTTTCAACCTTTCACTATATAAAGATTCTAGCCTATGAGCCATACAAAAACAGGTGGTGGACTAGGGTCTTGACTCATAGTTCATAATTTGGGGACTCTTTGAATATATATCAAGTAGCTAAAACTGTAATTAGGCCTAAGAAATAGGAAGAGGAACAAAAACATGAAAGCTTGTTATTCTTTATTTTCTAATTAAGACATTTCCGTATTATTTGCATTCTTATTACAAACATATATTACTTTTTTTTTCATATATTACTTTTATGAGTTGAAAACAATGAGAGGTTTGACTGACTGAAATAGACTTCTGAGCTTTCCAGTTCCTCCACAGTCTTCCTATCTCAATTTTGTTACATCCTCTGTTTAATGAGGATGGTATACCCTTCATTATCTGGCTCAAATCTCTTATATCTTTCCTGTTTGTACACATTTGCTGCTGAGCAAAATCACACTCATATTTCAAGTAAATGAAATTTCCTATTTCCTAACTTTCATCTTCAAGTATTTCAGACAGTTTGGGGAAAATTTCAGTCACTTGGCCATCGCCTGCCAACTAATTTAGTATGTTTAATCGTGTTCTTAATTGGTCTGTGAGTTCCTGCAGGCAGGGACCCCCCTCAACCTTCTACTTCCCCTTGGGTCACAGTGATGAATTTCTACTTAGGTTTTCAATAAACACTACACAGCTATTTATTTGGCCATCCTAGGCTAAAGTACAAATGTAGAATTTTTTTAAACTGTAGACTATATAATAAATATCCTAGGATCAGCAGATGGAAACTAGAAAGACACTTTTATCTTAATGTGTGCAAATATTATTTTCTGACTTTTGCAACTGTCCAACAATGAAATACACTGCCTCTTGAAATAACACACTTCCTGACACTAAAAAGTATTCAAAACACAAGTGTAAGACCATCTGTCAGGGATTCTGTAGAAGGAATTCCTGTATTATTTAGGTCAGGCCACATGGCCTTGAAAGTCCCTTCTTGCTCAAAAAATTTGTTACTCTGATTGACTCTATTCCCCTACTCCAAATTTCTCATTTATTTTTTAAAATTAAGTCATTTAAACTAACATGGGTTACAAGTTTACAACACTGATCATCAAAAAACTTAGTTTCTTTGCCATTTTATAGTTCTATGAGTGTAAGATGAAATTGATTGCTTTAAGTAGGATTAGGGTGCTTCATAAACTACCAGCACTAACCTGAAGAAAAGTTTCCAGATCAATGAAAAAAATTCTTTTTGTCTCTTAGACAATTCCCTGGGGATGGTCGGCTTATTTTTTTTGTTTTTTGTTTTTTTTCTTATTTATTTGTTTACTTTTAAAGAAGTGTTAAGGTCTTTCATTAATCAGCTGTCTGGATGACAATATGTAAATCATAACTACACCTATATTTTTTTTAGCTCAAGTCCAGTTTTCTGAATTCTTTGAAATTCTGAAGATATCCCACTTTCCAAAGGAGGCTAGAAACTTGGGTCTAATCTCCTCTTCAGAAGTAAAAAATACCACCCCCTGGGCACTCAGCTATGTGTAAACATTACTGTAAAATGCCAAAGGCCCAAAATGACACATCACTACATGCTACTGGGCACCCACCATGGGCCCAGGGGTGCTCTAAGCACCTTGAACGGACAGCAAAATACTTAGACCCTCACTTAAGAAGCCATACTGGTCACCCAGCAAAGGGTCAGTGTGTTGTTTAAAAAAAAAAAAAAAAGAAAGGAAAGAAAAGGTGGTGGTGGTGGAGGGAATATACGGGTTGGCTTGCAGTGTCTATGGAAGACCAGGCATTTTATTTACCAATCTAAAAATGGAGAACTGATGACAGGAGATACCATGGACAAAAAAATAAATGCACACCCAAGAAAGAGAACGTGGAGAGAGGAGGAGAGAGATTCAGCTGCAGCAGAAGGGGCATGTGACAACCGAAGGGAGGACAGGGAACAGAGACACTGCCAGAGAAGAAAAGGAGACAACACTTCCTGAAAATGACAGTGAAAGTCAGGGTACGTGCCTGGCCCCTTGTATGCCTTAGCTCTTGCCACCTGACACCTTTGCTACAGTAAATTAACCAGTGTTCCTTACGAGAAATAACCTGTCTAGGTTTCAGTTCCCCAAGTGCTTCCTAAGAGATTCGAGACCTATATTCTGCAAAGCACCTATTTCAAGGCCTGGCATACGCTGCCCTCAGCTACTCTAAGCTTTCTTCTCATGTTCTTCTTGAGTCACTGAGGAAAGATTCTATCACACTCTCAGTCTTCTGATCTTAACACAAGTCAGGGACAAGAGATTGCAACTACTGAGTTTTCACCGTGTGCAGGCACAATGCTAGAACTTTAAGGGGATTCATCACAGCAGCCCTATTGCATAGGACCTATTTTGGGGGCATAGAAACTGAGGATTAGAAAAGTTTTGTAGCTTCCCCAGGTCCTAAGGCCAGTAAATATCAAAGTGAGGATTTAAACCCACGGGGCAAAACTCTGAAGCCAGCATTCTTACCCAGAGACTTGCATTACAGTGTAAGACTCTGCTGATCTGCCTTCTTACCCTCAGAAGTTTTCTCATTTTTCAGAGGCACAGGAAATACATTTTGAAACTCAGGAAACGAGATGGTAAAACTTTCCTTTATTTCTTAATAGAAATTTGATTAACTAAAAAGCTCCTCTTACAAAAAATAAAATTTTAAAAACAATCCCTCAATGAATGGAAGCCATGTTCTAGGGATCCAAAATGAAAATTTTCCAAAAAGATTGACATGGACCCCAGAGACTCTTTGCAAGAAGATTCCCCTCTCCTCTGTAAAAAGGGGACAAACCCCCATGAATTTATTGGCATTACAACAGAAGAAATCAAAGAATAGCTTTTGCTCAGCAAAAGACTATTCTAGGCTGCCGTACTTCATCGACTCCACAAGAAATACAGAATTCTGCAGTTACATTGTCCAGAAAATTGTGAGCTAAATAAGGAAGCTTTAAAGGACATCTTTCTAAAATGTTACAGATTTATATTCCTGTATTCTTCAACAGAAAATACTCTTGATGGTTTATTACGGGATGACTCTTACGAATATTAATAGTGGTAACAAGTGCAGCTCAGTGCTCTTTGCATACACGGGAGAGGAGGGTGTTAAAACCAGGAGAACTCTTAAACTTTGCCCTAAACCCACATTGCCATGTCCTCCAGGTCTCTAAGGCTGCTTTTCAGAATGTCTTTTTTTGTGTCACCTGCTATCTTTGCTTATCCTTGCTGTCACCCTTGTTTTATACATGGTTGGCTGCCGACGATCTCAAGGTGTTTCTGCACCTTGCTGGTGCCAAGTGTACAGGGTCTGATCCACACACACACCCCTCTCTGAGTTCTTTTGTTTATTTATTTTTTAAACTCAGATTCAGGTTCCAGATGGTTGAGGTTGATGGAAGTCTAACCTCTCATTAAATGTCAACTTATTCTAATTTTCTCTTTTTTAAAAAAAAATGCCTTTCTTTAAAACCAGATGTTGATTTCTGGAAATGTTTTCTCTGGAAATTAAGTACCATCCTATTTATTTATTTTTTTTTATGAGCAGGATATATTTATTGAGAGAAAGAAAGCTTCTGGCCAAGAGAGAGACAGAAGGGATCCCGAGTGTGTTGCCCAGTACCATCCTTTTTAAAAACTAAATATGAACACATAATTGGCCAGGAAGAAAAATAGTAGAATTTTTTTTTTAACCGGAGATCAAATTCATGACCTCGTACTTGCCAGGCAAGGGCTTGTGCTGCTGAGCTAAATCCCCGGCCCATTAGCAGAATATTTTAAGGAGTAAAGTAGACTCTACTTCCCCTTGATGCTTTGCCTTTGGTGGAAGTCCTTCAAGTTTCGAAATTTCTTAAATTACTAATAAACTACTTTGAGAAAGAAGAATCTAACATTTGATAAAATTCTTTGATAATTCCTCCCTGATTTTGGTCAATGCTACAATGCTACCAATGGACAGATTGCTATTTACAGACAGTATTACTGTTAACGCACATGTTCATGCTATTTACATCCTTTCTGTCTAAGTAATGCTATTTCATGTTCCAAGGTTCAGCAGAGGACCAACTCACCACATTGCAGCTTTCTAGTACTCCCATTATTTTAACCTATTATCTTTTTTGTTTTCCCATTCCCCTATTCGAGCACAAAGTTTATTTTATAATTTCTTTCTATTCTAAAAAGCACCACAATGAGTTTTTTCATATAAATTGCCAGCTCTTCTCAATTAATTCTTTGCATTGGTATATCTTCATGTGATTGACCCAGGAAGAAATCCAAGCCCAGTTAGAACCGTGAATCAAGAAAGAAAAAGAAGAAAAAGAAAAAGAAACAGAAAAAGAAAAAGAAAAAGAAAAAGAAAAAGAAAAAGAAAAAGAAAAAGAAAAAGAAAAAGAAAAAGAAAAAGAAAAAGAAAAAGAGAACAGGTCTGAGAGAAATGAGAGTCGAGAGCAGGTTTGCTCCTAACTGCAGCTTGTGTGTAAAATGCTCCTAATCGCATCATTTCTTCTGCGTATGCTGAACGACACAAGGAAGCAGGGGAAGGTTGTGCTTCTCAATGTGATTTCATTTATTGCTCCGCTCTTCTAAATGTAGAGCAGAACCAGAGAGTAGAGATTTCTAGAACAACTGCCACTATTTCTGCCTGAGCTTTGCTTTCATTTTTAAAAAATGTGTCTAAAAGAAGTAAAGAAATACACATCCATACACCAGAAGCATCAGGGCTACTTTAACCTCGACAAGGGAAAGAAAAACACCTTATTCACTACAGTGTTCCTGGCATCATCACAGTGCCTAGCAGATGGTCGGCAAACATGGTCAGAGATGGGAAGGGCGGTAGGGTGGGCTAAGAGTACAAAAATACAGTAAGGTAAGAGGATTAAGATCTAGCACTCCATAGCACGGTAGGGAGACTACACTTAATAATTTATTATCTATTTCAAAATAGCAAAAAGAAAGGATTTTGAATGTGCCCAATACGAAGAAATGATCAGTGTCTGAGGTGATGAATACACTTATACCCTGCTCAATGCCCACCATACAGTGTAGAATTACAGTATCACACCATAGCCCATGAATATGTGCAACTGAATTAAAAAGAAATTAAATTAAAAAGAAAGATTAATTAAAAAGAAAGATTAATTAAAAAGAAAGAAATGCACTCATAGAAACAAAGTGTCAATAAACACTTTCTGGAGGAATGCCTGGTAGTAAGAAAAGTGTTCTTTCACTGGAAAAAAAAAAAATCACTTTCCCCTACCGTATGCAGTCTTAGTGATGGCAAAGTTTAAAAAATCTGATCATACACAGTTTCTAGGGAATGTGCTTTTGGAGCATGTACTGACTAGGGATTTGGGTTGGACATAAAAAAGAAACACCCTGACATTCTCATCTGATCATTAAGGAAATACAATAAATCTTTATTATATAAGTAAATAATTAAACCCTTATTATAAAGAAAGGCATGAAAAAAATGAGTAAAGAAATAGCTGCATGTTCAACAAAGGGATTACTATGCATGAACCAGAAGACAGTCTGAGATAGGTCAAATTTCACAAATTTGTATCAGTGTACTCTTTACTGAAAGAAATCAACACTTATGAGGAAGACTAGGTGAAAATTGGCCTGAATGATTCCAAGATTTTCTATAAGGGCAAAAGAGCAAGATAAAAGATAAGAAAAGTATAAAAGGAAGTGTTAGTTTTGCAGAAACTGTCAGGCAAAATTAAAAATGCATCTTTTTCAGATAGAATTGTAAGAGGCATTTAAAACACAGGCCAAAAAAAAATGCTTTTTTCTCCAACAGAATAGATTTCATCCATATTTGAAACTTCAAATATCCATAGTTTTTTACATATGATGTACTATCAAATTTATTTATATAAATACAGGTTAAAAAAGACTCTGGCTGGGGCTAGAGACAGACCCAAAATAGGAACCAATAAAGACAACAGAAGTCACAATCCTGAAATCAAAGTCAAAACTGGGAACCAAGATGGGGTAACTTCCCTTCATTTAACCCCAATACCTTATCCCTAATACAACTGGGTAACACAGATCCTAGAAACTATCATAAAGATTTCTTTGAACAGGACATTAGATTAGGCCTGATGTGGCCAGCCACAGTAAACGCACAGAAATCCATTTCAAAGCCAGATGTAGAATGAAAAAGAAAATGAGTCACACTTACTTTATGTATTTCTTCTATGCTACATTCATGTTATAAAACAATGTTTGAATAATGTCATTGTTTTAAGGGTCTCCCAATGACCCACGTGTTAAATAAAGCTTCCAGCCAGTGGTTGGCACGATTGGGAAGTGGTGGAACCTCTGGGGGTGGGGCCTTGTAGGACGTCTTCTGAGCACCAGGGTGTGCCCTCGAAAGGAATACTAGGACCCGTACTTCTCCTCTTCCCTCTTTCACTTCTCAGCCTTTGTGGGCAAGAAGCTTCCTTTGCCACTTGTCTCCCCCATGCTCTCACCCCAGGCCCCAAAACAATGGGGCCAACTGACCATGTACTGAAACCTCCAAACCTGTGAATTAAAACAGAACTTTGCTCTTTTTAAATTGATTATCTCATGTATTTTGTGACAGTTCCAGAAAGCTAACATACATAGTCATTGCTTACCTAAAATAGTACTATTACGAATGATATTCTGATACTCTTAAATAATCTACAATCTATTAAATACAGGTACTTTGTATTTCATGTTGTTCATATGAAAGTAACTCCTATTCCTAATTACAGTATTAATGCAACAATCAATGTGACAACGTGCAAACAAATCCAGCTACCCATGCCACTGGATTTTGGCCAGAGGATCCAGATTCTAGCTGAAATTCAAAGCTATCAGCACAGAGTAATATATGCTTAGCTAAATAGACAGAAGAAGCAACTGGTCCCAGAAATTCTTGTTTTTATTCTGTTACCAGCAAGAAATACAATGGCACAGATTTCATTTAGTCAAGAGTGACAAAAAGACACGCACATCTGAAATGGATTTCTAGGTGGCAACTGCAAGCAAAAGTGAGTTTTCTAAACTCCCCTTTTTTCTATTCCCTCAGCCACCAGCACCAAGCTCTAGAGTCGTATTTCATTTTCCATGAACAGTTGCTTTTTTTTTTTTAACCAAGGACTCAAAAGAAAACACCATCCCTAAGTAAGTTAAACAGTTCAGTGCACCTAGGAGATTTGTCATTGAGGAAGACCTGCCTAATGAAAGCAATTCTCTAACTATAATATGGAAGACTGCGTGCTCCCCCTAGTTAAAACACATTCGACCTCTCTGATGTAGGAGGAAGACATCAATCTAGGCACCTTTATGATCAGCAAGAAACAAAACGCTGTTCTTAGAAGGTCTGGCATGGGAAAGTTCTGAAGGATTCCTGTAATCAAAACAATGATCAAAGTTCAACCAAGATGCAAGAACTCCAGTCTGCCAACTCGAGATAATGAATAAAACCAACTTTATTTGCAGTTACTAAAACACAACCTTGGCCGGCAACAATTTGTGACAACCTAGATATATCTTCCACCTATTTAATGAAAAGTAAAAAACTATGACGTTCAGAAGGAAAATAGCCTTCATGAGGAAAGCTGTTGCCTCTTTCATACATGGTCACCTGAGGCCACAGCTTGTAACTTAAGACTTAATTTGGTGTTGGCAGAAATTACCACTAACTGGCAAAAGAAACGGAGAAGGAAATGACAATATGGTGCCTGTATATTCAGCCACCACAGAGCCCAGTGTTTTGACATGGTTACTGAAACAAACTCAACTATTTATGAGAGCTAAGTTGAATCAAACAGTTGGTATGGCAGGAAAAAACATCTGTTTCTGAAGTCTTTGTCTAGAAAGTCACTAAGAAAGGAGGAGGAAGCACAGCAATCACACAAACACAAATACCTCCAAAAGAAATCAGAAATAGCACTGTCATGTGGGAATGGAACCCTCCCGCCCCCGGGATAATGGCTCCTGGCAGAAGCACCATGTGGATGGTTTTTTACACACTGAAATACTTTTTTATTTTCAATAAAGTATCTTTCTGGAACGGAGCACAAACTATGATGCCTTCTTAAACAGAGAATACAGACAAAATTAAACTTCTAACTTGAGATCCTCGGGTCATGGAAATCAGCATGCTAGGGGGTGGTACGGTCCCTGAATGCACAGTCTCCACCTAGAGACTCTTAGAACTGCAGCTACCCAGACCTGCCCAGACCTGCTAATCGGTCAGGTCATTCTCAGGGTGGGTGCAAGCAGTTGTCTGAAGCAAGCCCTCCGGGTGACTCTGATGGGATCTGAGGTTTAAGAGCCACTGACATCTACTAAATGGCTCTAAACTATTGCGCTCTTGGGAGTTTTCCGCCTGCTTTCCATAAGTTTTCCTTCTATTCGCTCTTGAGTTACCATTCATTTCTGGCCACCACGGGGCCACTTTTCTTGGTCCTTCTGTCTGCTAATTTGCTGTATCTAATCTGTCGTAAGCTTAGAAATCGGTTATCACAGTTGTTAAAATCGTGTGTACGTTACAAATGAGCAGGCTTGAATCAATGAGAGCTGCCTAAGAGCTGGGCCAGCAGTCGGCGGGGGGACGTGCAGAAGTACAAAGCTCCAGGACATAGATTTTGAGGACCTGTTGGGTTTTTAGAGGCCTTTCTGCATACTCCCTTAATCACACAGTACTAACTTGTGTTTACTCCTGGTCACGAGAGAAGGTGCTGAAGAACCAAGCTTCAGATGATATATTTCTGTGGTTGGTAAGTCACCGAAGCATTTCTCTTAAATATTCTGAACACAGCACTAATACCTACCATTCATCAGACACTCGCTATGCTCCAGGCACTGTGCTAAGCCTTTTATATACGTTACTCAGTTAGATCTTCACTACAGGAAGTAGGTTTTATTTCCCTAATTCTAGATGAGGAAACAGGCATTTTGCTAGGGAGTAACTTGTGAAGACCATAAAGCTATCAAGAAGTATAGCCACAACTCAAGTTTTCTGGCTTTCAGTGCCTTCAAACATGTTTTAAAAATTAATTCTCACTGGGCTATGTAGCAAAAGAGGCAGGCAGGTCTCAACTCAAAACTTAGAAGACAGAAAAAAAGACAGAAACCAGAAGAGAAAGTTAACTTCAAGAAAACAAGATTCTAATGAACGGCCAATATTCAGAAAGGTCTAGATGTAGTCTTCCTAGCAGGTAATTAGGAAGAGAAATAACCAGTCGTACTACCCTACCTAGAAAGCCAAAATCTGTTCATATCTGTTCAAAGAGGGGCTCGCCTGTCCTCCGGCACCCTGGCTGGTGCACATTTTGGAAGGTTTTAAAGAATTCCTTGGTCTGTTTTCCACAGGGCCCCATATTTCCTTTTATACCCTACTTTGGGGTCCTTACAATTATCCTTTAAGCTTGTTCAAAGCACACAGAATTTTCATGTTTGTAAACAAAGCGAAGTCAGACTCCTTCAGCACATGACTAAGATACTACAACTGACAAAAACTGACCATCTAGACTAATGCTAACTTTTGAAATATTCTCTTTTTACTGTTTGCTTGTTTAAAAAAAAAAAGTAAAAGATTTCAAGTTCTCTTTCTTTTAGCCTAAGATTTTGCCAACCATACCATCCAACTAGGACATGCTGTGTGGTTACTCTGAAACATGTAATACACAGACACATGTTATGGGTGTAGAGTGTAAACTAAGTCACATTAGGCATGTTCAAGACAGGGCGGGCTAGAGGTGTAGCACAGCAGTAGAGAACTGGCCCAGCATGTGTGAGGTCCTGGGTTTGATTCCCAGCATCAAAATAAATGAGTAAATAAAAATAAACAGAAACGTGTTCACTAAGCATAAAGGCAGACTTCGAATATCTTCTTCAAGCTGCTGAGAAAATGTCATTTCTTAAATCATCTCTATTTCTTACTGAGAAGAATCAGATGCAAACTTTGTATTTCTATAACTTGATTACAACCCATACCTAATCACATAAATGGGCCTCCACTTTTTAAATTTCAAACAATCCCTTTTGAGTTGGCTCTCTGAAGAATCTATGATCCTTTGGGAGGTAGTTCAGGGAAAAATGAATTCCCTAAGGGAATGACTGCATTGAGAGGTAAATATCCAATTATTTCATAAGTGAGACATCTAAGCATTCTGATAGAACGCTTATGCCAGGGAAAATGTAAGAAATACATACAGGCACATTATATATGTTGAAATGTAAGAGGAACACAATTATCCAGTTTCCAAAGTAGTGGCATATGACACTTGCTTTTCTTTTTCTTTCTTTTTTTTTTCTTTGCAGCACCGGGGATTAAACTCATGACCTTGTGCTTGCCAGGCAGGTGCTTAGGCTGCTGAGCTACATCCCCAGCCCTTGTCTTTTTGAGACAGGGTCTCATTATGCCATTCAGCTGGGCTTGAGCTCACTTTGTAGCCAGGCTGGTCTCAAACTCATAACGATCCTCCTGCCTCAGCCTCCTGAGTGCTGGGATTACAGGCATGAGCCACCATGCCTGTTGACAGTTGCTTTTCCAGTGTGTAAAAGTTTTTATTTGCCTTCCTACACCTCAAGAACTAGTCGTGTTTTGTTTTGTTGTAGTTGTTTCTGGCTGATTCCTCAGTGGGAAGTAAAAGTTAGTCATTGAACTTGGGACCTCTACTTCTGAGCAGATCAATAAATGACAAAACCTGAGTTCTTTGGAAGCCAGTATCTCTCAATATTGCGTACTCATTGGCTCAGTCTGTCTGCTTCCCTATCTCCCCTGTCACGAAACAACCACTTCCTCTCTCCTGACCCTCGTCCCTCTTCACCTTACCAAAAGCAAATGAACAGCTGGGCTGTTAACAGTTTTATTTCTTAAACCTCTCTTCTGATTACAAGAAGGCTTTCTCAAGGTGATTTCCAAACTGCCGGAGTTCTGAAAATTCCAAATTTTCCATCTCTTGAGAATGAAAATTCTTTCACTAAACCACCAAACAGAGCTCTTGAAATGACAAAAATTTTATCAAGTAGAATCCCATCTCTTTAAAACATTTCTTCCTATGTATTCTATTGCAGCAAAAAGAAAAGAATTATAATTACTGCCCACACTGGCTGGCTATGCTGATGGTGCTATTTCTCATAAAAATGCAGCTGGTTCCCTCTGCCTTGGAAATCAGGAGCAGCCTTTTCCCCACAGAGCTGAACTTTTCAGAATCTGTGTCTCTTGGCTTTGCCATTCTCAAGACCCACTGGGTTCAACTTGACACAGTCTGTGCGGACCTTCACATCCCACAGACTTGGCAAAGTTTAAAGGTTTAGTTGTGAATTTGGTACGAAATCATCCAGATTAAGATTTTTGAACCTAAGTCTCTCCTCGACGATGCGGGAGTCGTTAAGTTTTCTCCGTCTTCATAAAAGGCAACTAATATGTGAAAATAGAATGCTATAGGCCACGGATGAAGATGAGATGATTCTCACTATCTAAAGCGTTTCCTCTGCCCACCTCCCCTGACTCGCACATTCCTGGTACCTCTGCCAGCCAGAAAGCTCCGCTAGGAAACACACCACCGCACTGCTCCTGGCTTGAAGAGGTTGCCAATGAACACCTGTTCAGTAAATGACATCCTAACTTTGCAAAAGGATTTATCAAGCCCTTCCTCCCTTGTAAGGGCTTAAATAGTCAGGCCTCTTGGTGCTCACTGCTACCGATGATGGATGGACATACGGTTTTACGCATGTCTCATGCACTAGCCAGACCAAAAGAGATGGGCGAAAACAAGTAAATCAGATGCCTGGAACAGCCCAGGTTAGATCCATGCTTTTCAAAACTGGAGTTATCACTGGAATCTGGGATGTACGCAACGAGCTGCAAAGGGACCTGAGCTTGAATCACGGCTTTGCCTCCAGTAGCGCTAGCTGTCCATTACTCTAGGTTTTTATTTTAGGTTATATTCCTTCCTTCCCTGTCCTCTATTCCCATCCTCTCCCTTCCCTCTCCCCGCTTCCTCTCTCCTTTTTCTTTTGCTCTCTTCCTTCTTTTTGCAGTGCTGGGGTTGGAAGCCAGGACCTTGCACACGCTAGGCACTCTACCAGTGCTCAACACTTCAGCCTTGACTTTCTAACCATGGAAGTGGGGAGAATACTCTGAAGTCACTGCAAGGAGTAAATGCAGCACCAAGTGCTTACCACAGCGCCTTCCCTGTGTAGAGGACCTGGAATGGAGGCGGCTCCTGACCTGTGCATCAGGTTGCCTGGCTGATATAGGATTCACCCTGCTGACACTTACAACCCAGAGCGCTCTTCCAAATATAGACTCTCAGGGTTGAGGATGTGGCTCACTGGTACAACACTTGTCTAGCATGTGCGAGGTTCTGGCTTTGATCCCCAGCACTGAAAAAAAAAATCTACATGATTTCTTGGAACACTCAGGTCAGCTCCCCCAGTTTGACATGTACAAGGTAAAATGTACCCTAGAAAGGAATCTAAGAGGAAAGAGTTCCACCTTGTTTCAGAAAACTATTACACCTACAAAAAAAAAAAAAAAAAGAAAGAAAAGGAAAAAACCATTATATTCCTGCAAATGGCTATAGTGAACTTGGGAAGTTCAAAGCTGAAGAATTACAAAAATGATAAACTAAGTGAATTCCAGCTCTTCTTCTCCCAGGTGCATGGGAGGCAGGGGTAGGAGCTGCTTCTGAAAGCTACAGCCTGACCTGGTCTAATGGCCAAAGCCTTGGCGGAAAAGCCAGGCCCCTGCCTGCAGCTGCGGCCTCCTTTCCTGACGATCCCTTCCAATTAAAGTCCCCATGAGCATCGCTTTGAACCCAGTATCTGCAGATCAGTGTTGAGAGATGAACCACAAATCTTTTAGTGCCAATTATCCAGACACAGAGTGAAGGAGATTTAAACTACATTGGCTATTTTTAATCTCAAAGATTTCCAATCTTTTATGTAAATGGGTTAGGGCCAACAGCACTGATACATACAACCTCCACAATAACGTTTGCATATGAATCCCTGAGTGATACAATTTGGCATGCTATTTCTTCCATATCAAGGCTTGGGAAATATTTTCACTCATTTAGAAACAGGGAGAGAGACTCAAGATGATAATCAATGTAATCGCTAAATGTCCCAACCCCAGTGGGCCATTCAGGATAAGATTTTAGGGGTGGGAGTGCGTGCTCCTGCATATGCGCGTGCACACGTGTGTGTGTGTGTGTGTGTGTGTGTGTGTGTGTGTAGAGAGAGAGAGAAGAAAAAAGAAGAAAGCAAAAAAGACTCAGGGCTCTGAGAAGACATTTAATTTCCTCTGCTGCTAAGGAGTGTGACTTAAGCCCCATTATCAAAATGGCCAAGAATTTGCGAATCTGTCACACAGCACAAGTGGCATTTACGAGAGCTGGGCATGGTGGTGCTCACCTATAATCCTAGCGCTCTGGAGGCTGAGGCAGGAGGATCATGAGTTCAAGGCCAACCTGGGCTACAAAGTGAGTTCATAGCCAGTCTGAACTGTATAGTGAGACCCTCTCTCAAAGAGACCAAAAAAAAAAAAAAGGCATTTACAATAAATCTTGCTAACAGTGTCTAGCAGGGCATCGTGTGGGAGGCTGAGGCAGAAAAACTGCAAGTTCTAGCCCAACCTAGGTAACTTATCAAGAACCTGTCTCAAAATAAGAAAATAAAAAATGGCTGGAGATATGGCTGAGTGAGAAGGCCCCTGGGTTCAATTCCTGCCAACTGCAAAAACAAAACCAAAACCAAACAAAAATATAACAACAAGGACAAAAAAAAATGTCCATACGTAACAAAATTATGATGCCTCAGAATATAACAGCAGTTTGGGTGGGTGGGGGATGTGATATGAATATGAAACTCTTAAAGCAGCGGTTTTCTATATTATCTCTACTTAGATAAAACGCACACTTTACTGCCAAGATTGAGTAGCTAATTCTATTCAGGATAATAAATACAAGGCTGAACTTTTTCCCACATGGAAAGCTTCCAAACACTTAAACTGTACATTCAGGTGAAACCTACGTGTCAATCTTAACCTTTTAAATTTTGCTTTTCGTGAACATGCGGCCATTTCTGACCGAATCTTAGAAAGCTCGGATGTCACACAGCATCACGTTGGTGCACTCTATTGGGCTCCACAGTCACATGCCACTCAGCGCTAGGAGATGCCGCCCTGCCTAGGACAGGAAGGGTGTGGGAAGGTATGGATGCCGTGTCACACGGCTGCCACAGGGTTTTCTCAGCCTGCACCTCTTCTAATCCCGAGCTGGTTGACTCTCCTGTGACCCAAGGCACCTGGCTCTGCACATAGTACTGCTTAATAAATGTTTTGGAAAGCACATCATGAGGAAAGATGTGACAGGGCCACTTGATGTGGATTCACAGAGGGATCTTCACAGATTTACAGTGATACTTCGGTTGTCGCACTCAATTTGTTTCAAATTCGAGTTCGAACACCAAAAAGTCTGAGAACTGAACAATTTTTTTCCCATAAGAAGTAATGGAAAACCAAATAATTGGTCCTGAGGCCCCCAAATTATACTTATAAATTCATTTTTTCCAGGACTTGAACAAATTTTGCAATAATTTCTTTCTTTCACTCTATCATGGTTCTCACAGTTTTCCTCTTAGCATCACTGCTGAAATCACTAACTTTCTCTGG
>RJWT010003058.1:0-28577 GCA_004365215.1 Cuniculus paca | reverse complement strand
TGTCTCAGCCTCCCGAGTGCTGGGATTACAGGTGTGAGCCACCACACCCGGCTAATTCCTTAATAATTTTAAACGAGTCAAGATATTTCTTAATCTTAGAGAAATATCAGCTATTCATCATATTTCTAAAAATCTATTCTGCAATATATCTATATTTGTGTGTAAAGACCTCCTAAAATAATGTACTTTCTACCTCATTTCCTCTCAAAATCTATTTTTAAGACTGCATAGTAAGGCCAGGCATGGTGGTACACTCCTGTAACCCCAGCACTCGGGAAGCTGAGGCAGCAGGATCGTTGCAAGTTCGAGATCAGCCTGAACTACATACAAAGTGAGCCCAAGGCCAGCCTGAACTGCATAGTGAGACCTTGTCTCAAAAAGACAAAAAAAAAAAAAAGATTGCTTGCCAAATCTTTGCTCCATCTCTTGATTCCAACTGCCTTCTTACCTTGTGACCTTCACAAAACCCATGATTTTGACTGTCTTGGACAAGGGAAGTATATGAGTGACCACATTGACCTGCCAAAACATAGTCTCCCTGAATACAAGAACAGTGCTTTATTTCTTGAAGCTGGTCCAATATTATAGCTATACTATTGTTGAAATAATAGTAGCATAATAATAATCATATGCCCCAATATGGATATATAAATTTATAATTTATCTTTAATTATATCAGTCCTTCAAACTATTAAGTAATAAAATTATTCTCAGTTTATAACTAGATAATTCAACAAGCACTTACATATCATGTAATGGGTCCCAGCAGTATTCTAAGGGCTTGTACAATAGCAAGTCATTTAACCCCACTGGGTGAGATAAGTGTTCTTATTGTCCTCATTTTGCATTTAAGGATACTAAAACACTAGGCAGTTGAGTAAATGGTCTAAGGTTACCCAGGTAGTAAATTATAAAGCTGGGGTTCTCCCTGAAAACAGGCCAGTTCCACTAACAACATAACTAATCACCAAGCCACTGCGTTGAAGGGACCATAAATAGGTAAAGAAATGGATTGAAGACAGGCTTTTCAGTAAAACTTCAGTGTATAACTCAATGGGTAAAAAGGAAATGTTTTGAACATTTGATGAGGGGGTACAGAAAAAGATTTTTCTCTTCTGCCTCTAACTTTTCACCCCCACAGCCTCCCCAGTGGAACATGATAGACCAGGGAGTGTGGCTTCCACACAGGGTTTGTCACAGGCTCCTGGCAGAACTACCTTGGCCTCCTCGTGTTCCAGGAGCAGATGCAGCTAAAACAACACTTATAAATCTTAAAAAGTCTTGAGCAACTTTGTCTTCAAAAGTCAAAGAATGGGCACTCTTTCCATGCACCAGTAGTAACTGTGGACCTGGAGGAGAAACAGGACGCACTCATTCACCCTTCCCTTAAGCCAGTGGTGACGATGGGTTGGGAGGAGAAACAGGATGCACCCTTCCCATGAGCCAGCAGTAACTGTGGGCCAGGAGGAACAGGACACGCCCTTCCCATGAGTCAATGGTAACCGAGGACCAGGAGGAGAAATAAGAAGTGCCCCTCTCATGAGCCAGCAGGAATTGTGAGCCACGAGGAGAAACAGTAAGAGCCCTTCCTGTGAGTCAACCAATGCGCAGGCTGGGATACAAGAAGAGCTAAGATTCACCCCACCATAAGAAACTGGCTGATTCAGAGGAATACAGGCTGTGTTGATAGCAACTGAGGTACAAAAACAACTTAATGCTGATATTATTTGATTGACTTAGCAGGCCTAAAGCTGGTAGTCTGAGCATCTACTTAGAGGATAACAATATGCAATACAGCAACTATGGGGGATTTTCATCTTTCTCATTTTTGAAATCAAATATTGTTTTCACTGTTTTGTTTTGCTCCATTTGATTGTTTTGTGTTATTCAATGTTTTGTTTTTATTGGTTTTATTCTGTTCTATTTTGCTTGATTTTATTATGTCTGATGGTAAAGGCAGCAATTTTGAAGATACTGAGAAGCAATAGGGGAGCAATGATAGATTTCCTGTTATCCTATTTTGAAGTCCTGTATCATTTTCACTGTTTTATTTTGATTGGCTTTATTCTGTTTTATTTTGTTTGATTTTATTCTCCTTAAAATTTTTTAAGAAATCAAAGAATGCACAGTATGGTAAGGATAATTTACTTTCATAATCAGTGTTTAATGATAATAACTTTTCAGATCTGTGACTTCTTCACCTACCAGGTGGCTCTTCTGTACTTTAGTTTTGCTTATCTTCAACATACAACCAAAATATTAAGACATTTTTCCAAATGATTTGTCTTTTAGTTTTGTCTTAAAAATCATCTTTTCCTCTTCATCCTTTAACTGATAGTCTTAGCTGATATGATATCTACAAAGTATTTTATAGTATTTTTTGGAAAGGTGGTAACACATTTATATTCTATGCAAGCATTACAGTTAATACACGGCAAGTTATTCTAGACAATTGCTGAATGTGGGTAATTCAAATACTTCATTTAGTTGAGATTTCTATTGCTCTCATTTTATTTAAGAGAAAAAAATTTTCCCTTAGATATTTCCCCTTAGATAAAAATTAATAAAACATCTAGTGAATATTTTCTATCATTATTATTATTCCTTCTAGACAAAGTATTTTAGAGACTTGTTTCCATTTTCCTCTATCACCAGTGGGAACACATTCTTTACAATGCCATGTTTGTTCTACTCCATGGGTTGCAACAGAAGCTGTGAGTGACCTCTCCCAGCCTCTGTTCTTGTACTGGGAAGCACAGTTGGGTGTTGCTGGCCTCCTGTCCCCTTAAAGGCCAAAGTTGAACACTACATTATCTGGGCAGATGACATTTTATTCTTATTCCTCAACAATTCTAGCAACTCACAGCCCCTCAGTTCCTTTATGAACACAGATGTCATTTTAATGGGGGAAAAGCTGAAGTGACAAGAAAGTGACCTGTAGGTGAACCCAGGAGCAGGTGAGGCCTGTCAGTTTTTAATTTGAAACTGGTGTCAGGTCTGAGAAATGGCTGATATAATCACATCTGTAACTCGTCTCCTGTAAACTCTGCCAACATTCATGAGGCTGTGTGGGAAATATGAAATTAACAATTCATGTGCAGGTCTCTAGGCACCTAACTAAATCACTCATATCTGTGAAAACTATATAAATGACTATGTTTTTCAGATGTGTTAAGACTGGCATAATTATAAAGTAATGATTGTGGTCCTAACAAAAGATTTGTTCTTGGTATCAATTTTTAAAGGCATAACACTTTTAAAAAGACAATTACCACTCCAATCAATAAATTCAACTTATCATATACAAGCAGAAACAGTGTATAATTAATACTGCTAATACATAATATTTATCTCCAAAAGTTCAACCCTAATGTACAATTTCACAACAATGCTTCCTGTTTAAAAATTTTCTGTTTCAGTTCCTTAAGATTTCATATAGCAAAAATTCACTCTAAATATTCGAAGTATTGTTACTCCAGACATAATTTGTAAACTTTACATTTAAAAAAACTGTATTAACTTGGGACTTCTCCATCAAAATGAAATATAAAAGTTCTGTAAGTTTATTATACTATCTCTATCAAACCAAGAAAGCATTCCAAAGCTCTTTGGGGTAGACTGCTTTTATAAGATCAGAGGTGATGTGACAGTTAGCATTTAGCAATATAAATTGATATTAGAACAAGATCGCTGGGGTGGGGCTGGGGATATAGCCTAGTAGTAGAGCATTTGTCTAGTGCAAATTGAACCTCAGCACCATAAAGAGAAAAAAAAAACACATTGGGGAACAGGAGAAGTGTCATTTTATTTTCAAAGATTTAGATTGGGAAATAATTGCTGCTTTTAGTAATTATTTCTTGGGCTCTCTTCTAAGCCCTTTACTTGGACTCACCTCTTGCATCTTTATAATGAATAGAGCTAGAGAAAGGTCTATTTTTTAAGCCACATTTTGCAGGTCAAAGAAACTGAGGCAAAGAAAGCTTAAGTTACTTACTGTCTTACTTACTTTTCTCATTGCTGAGACAAAATACCTGATGCCCATAATTAATGAAGGAAAAGTTCATTTAACTCATTGTTTGTGGAGATTTCAGTCCATAATCATCTGGCTCCAAGGCAGGGTGGCATGCCTGAGGGCCAACCGTTGAAGATGGCAGAAAAATACCAAAAGCCACAAGAGCAAAAGGGGAAAAAGGGAGGAGCAAGACTCTTCTTCCCTTATGTCGTAGCAGGCTACCCACCCCAGGGCAGGTATAGCTCTCACACAGCCAATCCCAGCACTAGACAAAGAACCAATCACAAACTCTAGACTCAGTCACCTCTGAAAAGGCCACCACCCATGATGACTTGAGGTTTTGAGGAAGCAACCAGACACAAACTGTAACAACAAAACACCACAATAGAGGCAGGGTTTAAACCCAAGTCCGACTCAAGAACTTTTGTTCTTAACTCTTAATCATCCCTTAGGACATGTCCTTCAGTCATCTCTTTGCTTCTGTGACTCCAAAGAACATGAACATGGGGCCCTCGTGAAAATATTTTCAACTATAGAACATGTAAGATAGGATACAACTGTGCATTTCCTGTTGATTGCACAATGAATGGTTCCTAATATACCTCCTTTGAATTCTTAGGAGGCACACCCTAAATTTCAAATATATGGAATTTCTGCACTTTTAGGTGGATGGTCACATATTCCCTCATCTGTTGAAGCAGTGCACATGTTTGATAAACGAAAAACATTATGAAAGGGAAAAAGCTGAGATATGGAGTCAAAGAACCTGAATGTGAATCCCCGACCTGCAACTTATTCTCTGAACCAACTTGTTCAAATGACTTAATCTTACTGAAACTTGATTTTTTTTATCCCCATCATGGGAAGAATACCACTTGCTATTATTTTTTCAGAAGAGTATTGTGAGACTCAAAGAAGACAATGCATATTAAAAAGCATTGTAAATAGAGACATAGAAGGGATAGTCTCAAATAAATAACGTGCCTGGGTTAGTGATGTCACACAGAGACTAGATGAGAAACAATATGACCTCGGATTCCTTTCCTGTATCTCTTTCCTTCCATATGAAGATGTTTTAGGCAACTAACACCCCCACTTTTCCTAAGCAATCTGAATGAATTCTAATGGTGCACAATCCATAGGGCTTCAAAACTGCAGAAGCAGATTCAGTAACAAATCCTAGAATCTAACACACAGGCTGGCATAAGTAGAGGTTCAATAAAGGATTCTGAGTACAGGCTGTGACCTGAGATATACAGTCAAACAGACATAAGAAATAAACTTTAACAAAAAAAAAAAAGAATTCTGTAAATGAAAGGCAATTCAGGTGGTCAGCACGTTAAACCATTACATAATAAGAGAAAGAGATAAACAACCTACAGAGAACTATTCAGTTATAACAAGCTAAGTAGAAAGAAAGACATATTTTTAAGAGGTTAAATAATTTTGAAAACCAATTGAAGTAATTTAGACTTAATGCAATAGGTTATTTACTCACAAACTAATGTATTCTTTCATTCAACAGCTATTTTGGGGTTCATACTATGTACCGGCTTTGACATAAAGGCACAAAAAAGAATGGGATATGGCTTACGTCTTTGAAGAGTTGATGAAACTGCAATTTCATGTGAAACATTTGTACTAAACTGAAAGAACACCCCATCAGCTAATTGTCATAAACCACTGGGCTAGGTTGTACGTAGAGTGTTCATGTATCAGTCAAGCAAATCAATCGAGAACAGTCACTTATCTCATCTTCACAAAGGTCCTTGGCTCTCTGCTTTCAGTTAAATTGCTTGAGGAACACAGAACTTCCCAGGAAACCAGCCCACAAACCATGACAAGTCTGGCACCAACAAATTCCATGTACAGAATTTCTCACAGGATGCTTCACAAAACTTTTTGTTTTCTTCTCTTTTCTTTTTGTATCTCTCTTTTCTTCTCCTCTTCTCTTCTTTATCCCTACACTCACTTTTATCCTTGTATTAGTTTGCTAGATCTACCATGACAAATACCATGGACCAGATTTTTTTTTTTTGTCTCTTAGTTTTAGAGGCTGGAATCTAAGATGAATGAGTCACATTGTTGCTTTCTTCTGAAGCCACCGTCCTTGGCTCATAGATGGTCCTCTGGCTGCATGAATTCATTTCCTAATTTCCTCTTCTCATGAGGATACCAGCTACATTGGACTAGGTCTCATGACAATATCTTCATTGTAACTTGCTTTCCTCTTTATGATGCTGTCTCCAACACAGTCACATTCTGAGGTACTAGAGGTTGAAACCTCAACATACAAATCTAGAAAGGTCACAATTCTACCCGTTACTATCCCTCTCCCATGATAGCATCAGCTGATGTAAAAGACAGCAGCTGTAGAGCTCTTCTGCTTTACCAGGAGCATGAACCTAGGATGGTGGAGCTACTCTGAAACAAGTGAGGCAACTCCGTGATTTCAGATCCAGAGTGAAGTGAATTTTTTTTATTATATAACATATTACAAAAGATCTGAGGGCTTTATTGACTTATTATCATCTACAGATATTTCTCATAACTGATGCTAACCAGACCATCCTTTAATAGTAACTTAACCAGTAACTGGTGAAGGGAAAACTGCTAATGAGGAACATCACGATAGCACCACAGTCTAAAAATGGTTCAGAACTCCTCACTGCTTTTCCAGACAATTGAAAATCAAAATGGAAATTAGAGATGTAAGGAGGAAGACTTGCAAGAAAAAAAAAAAGGAAAGAAAGAAAAACCATTTATTTTATTTTAGTGCCAATGAAATATACTTGGTACATATGAAATGATGCTTGAATGTTTTGACGAATGTGTTTTTAAGAATTCTTCTAAAAGAGCTCACATTTAATCACTGTAGTGATTAGAAGTGCCTCCACACTATGTTTCTTTGCATGAAATTCATTTTTTACCTTCAGAAAAACTTAGGAATATATTTCTGACTTCTAGATTTCATATGCTTCTTCCCTATATTATATATGTGTTATGATTCTGAAACACCTTTTTCTTACTGAGATGTTCTATCTTCCGATGTATTTTATTTCTATACTTACATACACACACAATTTAATGAGATGACAATGGCTTCTACACATTTGTGAAAACCTCACAAGCCATTGTGAGCAATCTTCAATGTATAAACTAATTATGCTACAATGTCAATGTGTGTTGTGATTATAACGTGAAAAAACACTTTCCTCTAAAGATAATTATAAGCAGTGGTTGTAATTTCAGGCCAGTCACCAAAAACATAATAGAGAGATATGCCTTATTCATTATATACATATCAGCAGGACAGGGTGTGCTGTGGCCACAGGAGCAGACTAACCCAGACAAGCAAAGAGCTTTGCTTCTTCCTTCTCGATTTCCAAAATCATTAACTTAGCTTCTCTGTTAAAACACACATTTCAGTGTTATTCACCTTATCTAGAAGGCCGTGTTTACCTCCTTCCAGCCTCACAACAACACCTGAGAAAAGTGTAAATTAGTAAAACTTGGTTAGTTACCAAAATAAAATCCTTAGATGTGGTAAAGAAGGAGTCTAAATTGCAGGGTCAGAATCCCACTCTAATCAGTGATCGGACCTCAGTTCACCAGCATGTCAGTGCTGGCTTTAGTTCATCCAGTCTTCAGCCTTCCCTGCTCCTCTTAGGGTTATTATCTGAAGTATCCTGTACTGTTTATTAATCCCTGCTCCTTGACTACCATTATAATAACTTGTTAATTTACTTTCTACTTTTCCCATCTTTCTTCTTAATCTGTTGGTTTTTCTGCCCTATTTCCATCAAGGCAGAAACTAGCTTTCCATAGAACGAAAATCTTTCTCACTCTACATATTCTCTCTTGATAATCTCAACTATTTTGATTATTATTCATGGGTTGAATATTACAAATATTACTTTTAGGCTAGGTTTATGAGTTCTGGAAACTTCCAGCAACCTACTTGCTCAAATAATATTGCCAAGACTCTATTATATGCCAGGCACATGCCGCATCCTCAAGGACATAACACAAAAGGAAGCACAGTCCAATCTCTCAGCAACCTCATAAGTTTTATTAGGAAAAAAATAGCAAGGACCCAGGAAGAGAAAGAAGAGTCAGCAACCCCCGAGAATCAGCCATTCTGGGACTGGGAGGAGCCCATCAAGGATCCAACTAGCCAGCCTTTCTGGTAAGCCATGCAGACCATGTGCAACCCAGGAAGAGAAAAGTCAGTTCCTCCTGTAAGCCTACCGGTGTGCAAGCTGAGAATCACCAAACCCTCTTAATCCATAAGCCACCAGCTGGTTTGGAAGTCAGCCTGAGCTGATAGCAACTGAGGTACAAAAAGCAACTGAAGGATTGTATTGTTTGGTTGAATTTACAGGCATGGGATTGACAGTCTGAGCATGTATAGGGAGGATAACAGTATGCAGTACAGCAAATATGGGGGCGTTTTTCTGTCGTATTTTTGAGGTCTAATAGTGTTCTCACTGTTTTATTATTAAATTTTTTTTTTGCTTTACTCAATATTCTGTTTTGATTGGTTTTATTCTGTTTTGTTATGGTCAGATTTTGCTATAACTGATGGAATGGAAAACTACTGTGAAGATAATAAGGTATACTATAGTAGCCATTGTTGTTTTCCCATTACCCTGCTTTGATATTCTGTACCAATTTCACTGCTATGTTTTGATTGGACTTACTTTGTTTTGTTTTGTTTTGTTTTGTTGGGTTTTACTATCTTTAAAATAAAAAAAAATTTTAAAAAAACAAACATATATATATATATATATATATATCTCACAGAGATGTCTTTATTTTACACTTATCCCTCCTTCTAAAGAGATAAGATTATACTAATAAAGAACATACATACATACATAAAAAAGAAAAAATAGCAAAATAAAAGATTATATTTTAAGAAGTGTGAAAGTAGGAACACAGGTTTCAAGAGAATCAGAAAAAGAAGGCATTCAACCTAGGCAGGAAGTAAGCTTTTTCTTAGGTTCCCAACACTTTGACTATTGGATCTTTAATCTGGTTCTCTCAACAAGGTCATTGTTGAAAGAGCATCAGAAATGTGGCCAATAATCAGAAGTAAAAGAATCAGACAATAAATAGGCTAGGAGAATCTATACAAAGTTGATAGAAATTGAGTATGGTCAGCAGAATCTCATTCATGAATGTGATTGATTTTAATAGGTTGGGAATGTTGAGTAAGGAGTGAAAAGCTACAACATACAGGTTGCAAAAGGAATCTCATCCTGAGAGCTGTGTACTTGAAGTTACCTTTTGTCATAGTGATTACAAAATTGCTCAGCATCTTCACTGGCACTCGGGATAAAGCAGTACTGTCTTCAAGGCCCAGAAACATGAGTTTACCCCTCGGTGGCTGACAAGCTACAATTAGAAGAGGCTGGTGCAGCAATCCCAGGTTACCAGAGAAATAAATCGAATATTTATTAATAGATAAGCACCTGGGAAGACTTGGAAACAGATACATCAATTATAACATAAATAACTCCCATACTAGTAATTATTCTGTAAAATTGACAATAATCTGTGTGTTTGTTAAACTACTCATAATATTTAAAAAATATTACGATCTATTACACAAATTGACAGATTGATTCTAATTTAAATATATAATTTAAAAATAAACAAACAAAAAAGAGCTGGGGACACAGTGTCTACCTGGCAAGTGCAAGGTCCTGAGTGCAGTTCCTGGTACGATAAATAAATAGTTTAGTTTAAAGCAATAATGTTTAAATTAAATGGTATGTAAGAACTTGCTTATTGTCAAACATTGTCAAATCTTTCCTTTTTGACTTGCTTTTCTTTCTACATTTAATTTATAAGATTTTTCAGAATTGTTTAAAGTACTTGAAACCTTTTGTTATTTTTCCAATTATATATTAGACATATTTTTAAATCACCTGTACTAACTTCATAAATTATTTCAAATATTTAAAGAAATTTCATTAACAAAATTCTTAGATCACTTTTTATGGGAAAGTAATCTGCTTAAGATAATCAATTAAAGGAAAGGCAAACAAGATTGCAAAATAGACTATCAACTTTGTAAGTTTAAACTCTCAAGGAAAGTTAATTTAATTTTAATAAAAATTTAAGTTTACTTAACTACAAATTTTCTCTACACACAAAAGCTAACCTCTGACATAACAAAATTTCTTTGCATTTTATATCATCATTTAATATGTCTGTCTAGAAAGTTCCTTGGAGACCAGAAGTGAGACCAGAAAACTGCATACTGTCTAGCATAATTGATATTTAAAGTTCATGGGATGAATATTCTGTGTTCAGGCTCATGAGTTGTCACACTGTTGTCTCTACCAAATCCTACACAGTCTACACCTGTTCAATCCTCTGCTTGTGCTGATGTGTTCACCTGGACTGTCACCTCCCTTACCTCCTGGCCCTTGATTTCATCTTTACCTATAATCCATGTGCCAGTCAGGGCAGCACAAAGTCCTATATGTAACCAATCAAAGCCAAAAAATTTTCATACACACATACACAAGTGAGTAAAGAAAAAATATTCCTCCTTTTTTTCAATCTTATTTCCAACAAAATATTCTCTTTTTTTGTTTTGCTTTTATAAAAGACATTCTAATCAGATGCTATTAATTAGCCACATATTTTTAAGGAGAATAAAAGCACTTATAACACAATATTCCCTGCTGAAACAGTCAAATGACAATTCCACTTTTAATGTCTGTGTCTTAGTCAACCATCTTAACCTCTATTTCTTACCTTTAAAATGTGAGTATTTTAAAGACTTCTTATATACAATGTCTATGAGTCTTATAAAATGTCAAGAGATGTATGAAAATGTGTCAATTTAACAATACCTCATCATGAAATGTCTTTGTATCATTTTCCTCAGTGGGAATTTTAAGTTTCATTTGTGTCATTTGCTAGAGTTATAAGTATATTATGTCATGTATTTAGTTGTTTAGAAATGTGGGAAACTTTGTCCCCTCAGCGTTTATTTCTACCATCAAATAAACTAGTTACAGCAGACGACTCAAATATATTATTGCTAACATTCTTAGTGACATGGAAATGTCTGGATTAAAAGTAGTGGTTGGTCATTTCTGCTTCTAGCCATAATGGAGTAACTAGCCTTCCTTCCATAAATAACTGTAAAGCTGGATAAAATATATTAAATTGCACCTTTCAGAGATGGGACACCCAGCCACAGAGAACTGCAACACCAGAAGGATGGAAAGACTATACACACCCCAAAGTCCACATTTTCCCTGGCTTTCTGCCAGAAGAAACATGCTCCTGTGATACAGCAGTCTCGTTAAAGTGAAGAGGCAGAAACCAAAGTCAAGGTTGCCAGAGCAGGTAGAAGTTGCAAGAATGGTAGGAAAGAGGAGTGCTCTGGATAAAGAAAAAACTCCAGAAATCTTCAAGGTCAGGGAGAAAAAAAGTAATGGGAGCTGTGAACTGCATGGTATTTCTGAAGGTTGCACTGAATTGAGCCACGCAGGATTTTTTACCCAATTGATGAGCTATTATTGAAAAGTACAGATACTCAAATAAAAACCTCAAGAGAACAAGAAAACAGAATTAGGGACAGAATTACTCCAGCATTGGAGTAAAGACTACTCTGGTCTGGACTCATGCTATCAAAAGTTAAAACAAGTCTTACCAGAATTATGCTCATCTACCACTTAATTACCTACCAGAGCAGAGCCCAACACTCTAAGGGCAAACTATAGAGCTCACTCTCAGCAATGATGTATCCATGTTTTCTAACACCATTAAAAATGACTTGACACATAGAAGCAGAAAGAGATGAAGGTTTCTACATAAATAGACCTATTGATGACAGATATGGGAATTAGTAGATAATAAATTTAAAAGAATAATTAAGAATATTACTAAGGTTTTAAAGGAAAAAACACATTGAGTAAAGTGATTTCTCAGTAGAGAAAAAAATTGTCTTTGAAAGGCACAAATTAGAATTTTAGAGTTGAAGGAAATAATCAACATGAAAATAATCACTAGATATACTCAACAGCAGCCTGCAAATTATAAAAGATTGTGAAACTAGAAAGAGCGCAATGGCAACTATTCACAGTACACCATACTGGAGGTAAGAAGCTAAGAATAAAGAAAGCTTCAGTAGCTGGTGAGAAAATATTAGTGTAACATACATTTAATTAGAGTTACAGAAATGGAGGAAAAATTGAAGCAGAAAAATATTTGAAGAACTGAGTCCAGATTTTCCTTACTGTCATAAAATATTGACACACAAAACCAAGAATCCAAAAAAAATAGATTCAAGCAGAATCAAATTCCTGAAAACAGAGGGAAAAAACCACCAAGCCCACAAAGGGAAAAATATGAATAAAATAATATTAAATTATCACTAACTTCACATCATAAATAATGCATGCAAGAAGAGAGAAGATATTATTTAATGAACTTTATTTTTAAAAAATCAATGCAGAATTCTATAATCAGTAAAAATGTCATTCAAAATAACGATGAAAGAGGGAAATTCTCAAGTAAGCAATATCTGAGAGAAATTGTAACCAATGGATTTATATTATAAAAAATGATACAAAACCTGGCATGGCGGCACACGCCTGTAATTCCAGCACTCGCGAAGCAGAAGCAGGAGGATCGCAGCAAGTTAGAGAACAGCCAGGGCTACAAAGTGAGCTCAAAAATCAGCCTGAACTGCATAGTGAGACCCTGTGTCAAAAAGATAGACAGAAAGAAAGAAAGAAAGAAAGAAAGAAAGAAAGAAAGAAAGAAAGAAAACAGGTCTTTTGGCTGAAAGAAAATAAAATCTAGTAAAAACCTGGATGTATATAATGGAATAAAGAACACCAGAAATAGAAAACATGTGGGTAAATATAAGAATTATTTGTCTTCTTTCTTATAAAAAAAAGACACTTTAAGGAAAAATAAGAATAGCACATAAGATCTGTAGAAATAAAATATTTGGTAATAAAAGCACAAAGGACAGGAGGGTAGTAATATTCTATTGGAAGTTTCTTAAATTACACCTAACATGGTACGTATCATTTGAAAACAGACCGTAATAAGTATATTTTAAACTCCAGAAAAGCCATTAAAAACAGAAGCAAATATAAAGTCAGTAGCCAGGGATTTAGCTCAGTAGCCTAAGTGCCTTCCTGGTAAGCACAAGGTCCCAAGTTCTATCCCTGGTGCTACAAAAAAAAAAAAAAAAAATATATATATATATATATAGAGAGAGAGAGAGAGAGAGAGAGAGCCAGTAGAAAACATAAAATGCAATGTACTCAGGAACACATTAAAAAATCCAAAACAAACAAAAAGAATAAAGAAAATAACATTAACAACACCAAAATAAATGAAACACAAGAGTAACAGACAACAGATTTAACCACATTGGTAATTAAATAAATGTAAATGGCTTTAAACACAGCAATTAAAAGGCAACTAGTATTACACTGGATAAAATAATAAAACCCAACTATTTAGTTGCAACTTTAAATACAAAACTTTAAAAGAACAAAATATACAACTGATTGAAGTACAAAATACAAAATGGTTAAATATAAAATAATTAAAAGTGAAAAGGAAGGATGACATTATATCTTAAAACTCATTAGTAATAAGAAATCTGAGTTAGTTATATTAATATCAAAGTAGATTTCAAGACAATAAGTATTGCCATTGATTTTTTTTTAAATGAACATCTCATTACAAGAGAAGGCCAGTTGATCAAGCATAAATAACCATCCTAAATGTGAATGGACCTAATGACAACATGGACCTAATAAAACTTCAAACTACATCAAGTAAAAACTGAAGGGATAAAGGAAGAAATAGAAATCTACAGATACACTTGGAAATGTAACAGTATCTCTCATTTCTCTGTAACTGACAGAAAAACCAAGGGAAAATTAATACTAATATAAACAGTATATTTTAAATAACAAAACCTAATTGACAAATGTCAATACAGTGGCAGAATTTATACTCCTTTCAAGAACATGTGAAATAGTCACCTGTATAAATTATACTAATAAACTGGGAGTGTAGCTCAGTGGTAGAGTGCTGACTGGCATGTGTGAAGCTTTGTATTCAATCCCTAGCACCACACACATACACACACACAGACACACACACACACAAACACAGACACACACACACACACACAATCATCCTCAGCCACAAAACATTTCAAAGCTTTGAAAAGATTATAAGTATGCAGTGTATGTTTCCTAGTTAAAAGGAAACTGAATTACAAATCAATAGCAAAAAAGACATCTGGGAGTTTCCAAGCTTTTGGGATAGTGTCAGTCATTTGATTCCAAATCTCCACATACATTATCTACCCTGAAAAAATATCAATCACAAAGTAGTGCAAATAAAAATCACAGAAGGCTGTCAGATAAAGAACAGCATAAATGAGATTCCATTATTATTGTAACATTTTGAGTGTGAAGAGTGAGAAAAAAAAAAAGTTGAAACAAAAACTCTTCCAGAAAGGCAAATTCTAACACAGAAGTACCAAAAACTGAACATGGGTCTTAGAATTGGTCATTCATGACACTCACTTTGGAAGAGGGGCTACAAAATGATCAAAATTAGCAGTGGCAGTCTCAAAGAACTCTGATTTCCTGAGAAATCAATAAATAGTGGAAAGGTAGTGTTCCTCAAAACCAAGTAGTGAAAGAAGGGTAGAACCTCTGTACTCCATGTGTTATCCACATGGGCAAGGCAGAATCTTCTACCACCAATACCACACATTAAGTATACTATATTTCATTAAACTAGCAGAGAAAGTGCTCTTGTCCTAGGATCTAGTCCAAAAAATGCATAAGAAATAGGAAAAAAAATTTTTAATCTCATCATAATTGCTATAACTAAAAAATAGAAAATATGATACAAAACAATTTAGTTGACAAAAATACCCTTAAATAAATCCACGATATAGACGCAATGGTAGCACAATAATCCATACAATACTAATTATGTGTTTTTAATAAATCATCTGAGCATGTGAAAAATAATTTTTAATCATACTTTCCACAACTAAAACAAAAAAGGACAAGGAGATTATAAAGTAAAATTGCACAGATCAGATTCAAGAAGGAAAAAAATGAAACAAAATTATATCAGAAAAAAATGTTAAAAATTATATGACACTCAAGGAAATGAGGTTTGAAATAAAACATTAATCAACATTATTGAAGAAAAAAGGAAAAGATTTAAAAGAATAAAAATGACATTTGCTTTTTTAAAGAGTGAAGTAAAGATGTTCGGAGATGAAGTGGTGGAAATGTAAGTCTGGTAAATAAGATCTAATTTATACATTATTGGAGTGCTAAAGAAGGAAAGAAAAAAGAAAGGGGAGAAGAAAAGAAGAAGAAATTAAAGGAAGAAGGAAGGAACAAGGAAAGGAAAAGTAAAGCTAATATTTTAAAATATAAACATAACTTTTCAGGCATAAAAGAATAACTGAATCTACACTCTGGGAAGTTACACCAGGTACCACTCTGATGCATACTTTCAAAACTTTAAAGGCAAAGAAAAAATTTACTCAGGACCTGAAGGAACAAAAGAAAGAAAGAAAAAGTAAATGAACTTACAAAAAACTCACAAAAGCTATACAATTTTCATAAGCAACATGAAAAGCGAAACAAATACAATCTTCATTTTCAAGAAGTTTAAGGAAATTCCAAGCTAAAGATTTTATGTGCACCAAGATGTCCTTCAAATATCAGGGTATGGAAAAACAATGTGAAAATGGAAGAATTCTGAAAGGATTACGTGCATATTTTTTTACAGAGGATTTTTTAAAAAATAAGTTATATCCAATCAAAATCCATGACAAATAGATTAATGATGAATATTTCATATATTTCATTTTTGTAGATCTAAGACCAAAAAAAAGGATGAGGTTCAGAAGAGAATGAAATATATGCACGTTATGGTTTGTGTCTGGATGTTCCCCCAAGGCCTCATGCAGTCATAGGGAGGAGAGGGTACTTTTCTGAGGCAGTTGAATCTACAGTTTGTGATTGGTTCATATTGTTAGTATTGGGGGTGTGAGTGCTGCACCACCCTAGGGTGGGCAGCCTGCATACAATACAAAGGAAGGAAAGAGGCCTGCTGCCCCCTTTTGCTCTTGCTGCTTTTGCTATCCTTAGCTGCAATGAATGATTTCCCCTTTTGCCGTGCCACCCTGCCTTAGAACTGGATGATTATGGACTGACACCTCTGAACACCGTGAGTTAAATAAATGTTTTTTCCTTAACTTCGGGTGTTGGGTATTTTGTCTCAGCAATGAGAAAAGTAACTAAGACAATACACATGTTTTGTTCTTGCAAAACAGAAATAATGCAACTAAAAAATATTAGCTTTTTAATTTTTGAAGCTATTAGATGTACCAAAATATATCATTTAAAACTGACAAACCCTTTAGTAAGTACTAAATATATAAAGGTCATCACTAGAACAAAAAAGACAAAGTTCTAAGTACAGAAGAAAAAATTTTTAAGAAGACAACAAAAAGATGGTAACACACTAAATACAACATAATACACCCAGTTATCATATCACAACAAAAGCTGTAATCAATTTATCATTTGAGGTAACAAATATAAAATTATTAATTTAATGACAATATCTTTAAATTGGCTCATAAAGCATAATCCAATTAATGCTATATTCAAGAGATAGATAGATAGATAGATAGATAGATAGATAGATAGATAGATTTTATGTCTTGGATGCAGCCTGTTAAGTTCCTATAGTCTCAAAATTGTTGAAATAAAATTTTAAATTAAATTTTAAAAAAGACAACTGCATTTAACTGAACCGCATTCCAATTGAATAATGTAATTGCACTTAGGAAAAAGATTAATTCAAGTAATTTGAACACAGTATAAAATGAAGGTATGCACCTTTAAACACATTTTAAATTTAATAGGTAAGGACGTGTATGTATGTGTGTGTGTGTGTGTGTAGTGGCTTCATTCTAACACTACTAATGATAACTACCTAATGGTAATTCTAAAACTACATCAGCTGGGCATGGTACACGCGTGTAAATCCAGCACTTATGAGGCTGAGGCAGAAGGAGCATCATGAGTTCAAGGCTACGTAGTGAAACCCTGTTTCAACAAAACAAAAAAAAAATTTTAAAAAGTGACTTCATATGCTCATAGTATTGAATGACTGAATACTAATAATCAACAAACACCACATTTAAAAAAAAATTTTCCCCTTTTACTGGGGAAGAAAGCCTGGGGTATAGTCACACAACAGAGTAACACAAGTAAAAAGATTGATGCCTGTAATACATCATGCGATGAATGGATTATATCAAAAACACCATGCAGGGGACACTTATGTAAGAGTGCACACACTATGTTTCCATTTATATTAAATTCTAGACTAGGAAAAATGGTGAAAAAATCCAGAACAGTGGTCCCTGGGGGGAGTAAGGGGTGGGGTAAGGGCTACAGAATTTGCCTTGGAGGACGGTCCAGGGAACTGTCTATGGAGATGAAAATATTTTTAATCTTGATATAGGACATGTATTATACAGCTTCTACATTTGTTAAAACTCACTGACGTACTAAACTGCATTCCAACTACATGCAGATTATACTTCAATAAAAAAATTAAAAGAAAAACAAGATACTGGGTCTTCTAAGTGGAGTGTAATAATAATTAGGTTGGTCACATCGCCACCAAGGAATTGGTAACAATGCATGAACGTACGTAAAAGACACAGTTAGCAATCTGGGAGTCTTCTCCTGTCCCACCAGTGTGCAACTGCTTGTGAAAATACTTTTGACTTTGACCATTTCTTTCAATCTGCTAGAACAGCCACCATGGGCAACTGTCCTCTTACCATTGTGAAGGAGACAGTGATCTAAAGCATCAAGAATAAGGTCTATCTGGTCCGCTGATCACCATAATGAGAAACATAAGCCCTTGGCCCTGACTCAGAAGCCGAGTGACTTTTCTTTTCTGAGAGTCTATTCTATCATAGGGGAGTGTCCCATCCCACACAATGCAATGACACAGTACAAGATGCCCTTTAAAACAATGTTCTGGTTTTATTTGAAGTTTCACACACTGCAAGAGAGGGAGTAGAACAGGAAGAAAAGTAAGTAAATGTTTTTTGAAGAAGATTTCTACCAAGCAATAACTCATTTTGAAAATCTATAACACTGCATGTCAGAAATATCTTTTATTATTGACAATTAAAGTTTACTTTATTCAAGAATAGAAATCTGGCTGGGCATGGTGGTTTAGATCTGTAATCCCAGCACTCAGGAGGCAGAGGCAGGAGGATTGGCATAAATTCAAGGCCAGCCTGGGCTACACACTGAGCTCAAGGCCAGTCTGAATTACATAGCAAGATTCTGACAAAAGAAAGAAAGAAAGAAAGAAAGAAAGAAAGAAAGAAAGAAAGAAAGAAAGAAAGAAAGAAAGAAAGAAAGAAAGAAAATCTGTAGAATAAGTTGTTACATTACCCATTGTCTAATCTGTGGCTTCTCTATTTCTGACAACTCCTGGAATAAAAAGTATCCAGAACATTTTCTAGAAAATCAGACTTTAACTTTACATCTGTATTATATTTCCATAATGATCCATGTTCTAATTCCTTAATTATAACAAAATACACTTTTTCTAAAACATTTTATGTTTAAAATTTCTTACTGGTATGATCAACTTTTTATATGTTTTTAATAATAATAAAATTTTCCAGCAGGCAGAAAAAATATACAAATAAAAAGTCATAGTTTTGTATTAACAGTATTTAAGTCTTAGAAAAGTGGTACAGTTTTAACATATTTACTAAAATTCACAAGAAGTATTTCATATCAGAACAAGATCAAAACTTTTTCTGGGTATCTTTAAACTTTTAAAGTAAAAAGAAAAAAATCACGTGAAATAATAAGCATTTCAATTTTGTATGGATGTTTGTATGTTTTACAACCTTTTACTACCATAATATATCACAATCCTTTCCAACAAACCAATTATCTAATTTAGTAATTTTTTTCTATTTCAAGCTACTACATACGCTTTCACACTTATAAAAAGTATCTTCATTTACAGATTTTTATTTCGGCCATTTTATTGAGTAGTGATATATCTAAGATAGTGGTTTTTCCCCATGTGATTTTTTTTTCCCCATATATATAGTATTCTGAACAACCACAACACATCAAATAGGGGAGGAGGGGTAAGAAGGGAAACAATTCTAACAGCACCACTGGCATTATCCACTAGATGTCAGTCAAGCAGTTAGCATCAGCTTACATTCTTAATCCTGATGATACGAAGTTCAGAAAAATCTATCCCTGATTCAGTATGAACATACCATACCACAAAGATGCCAAGAATTTTCCACAACACGAGAAAAACCCTTGTGATGAGGACTCCTGTCTTATTCAACAAGGACTGTGGCCATCAATGCAATACCAGCTTTTTCCAACTAGTGTGGTTAGTTGAGGACAATTGTGTGGAGGCATGTAAGGTGACTCCAATCAGTTCACAAGCGAGACTATGTCATTGTTTCAGAGAGAAATGTTTTAAAAGACAGCAAAGAAGAAGGAAGAAGAATATTTCTTACACGTGTAGCAGAAAATTTCAAAGAACACACACATAGTAACAAAAAAATTGAGAATAAAATAGTACTGGAAAAATTGACTTAAAACCAGACATCTTGGTTTGTTGCTACCAAAATCCATGAATTTGTTCTGTTCTTTTAGACACCTAATATACTTTTCTCAGTAAAATATAATGTGAGATTTGTAAGATTTTTAAGGAAGTTCTTATAGGAAAATGTCGTGCAAGGTGCTTGTGGAAATAAAATGACTGTTTATCCAGTTATTAGATTATCTCTGTCTAGTTCGATGTGTTCACTGTCACCATGGCCTGTGTTTGAACTCTTTGCAGTAAGACCAATCTCACTATGAATGATATCAAACATTCCACACAATTCCTAATAAATGTGATAGGCAAAATAGAAATAAGGCATACAAAGATCTTTTGGAAAGTCTTGATTTGATCAAAAGTAAAACTAAGAAACCAAATTGAGCTTTCTAAGTTTTTTTACCAGTTCTATAATTTTGCGATTGTATGACACAGCATTTCTTCACCTCATAATATTGAAAATTTTTCACAATGAGTAGTCATAATGTGTTAGTTGTTCTTAAAGATAGAGAAATGTAAATATGCATTATCGATTGTATTACTCAACCATAACTTCAATCCCTGGCTTTTCCAGAATAATAGCTTATAAGATTTTTCTTCCCTCTCATACCTAATGCAAGTCAAGGATTTCTTTCCCAGAACTCTCTTTATGTTGTCTCTACTGCCATTTCTCATTTCTCAACCCCAAGTCATCATTTTTTCATCCCTACACTCCCACATGATACAGCATCCTCTCTGAAGAAATACTAGTTTGGAGATCGAATGAGATCCAGCCTGGTCCAAACTCTGCTGCAGATAATTCACAGTCAGGAGAGGACTCATCGCTATAGTGAGTTTCCAATGGGTTAGTAACAGCGAATGACACTTTCAGTACTATGAGTGACACCAATGATGAGGTCCACAACACAACGCCATAGCTGAGCATCAGAGAAGTAAACAGTCTGCACGTCACTCGTGCTGAGAGAACGAGAAGCATAACTTGAAGTTCTAAGATGCTTAGATCCAACAGGTACTCTCAATGTTAGTATCATCGGGGTTCTTTGCACACTATTCATAAAATCCTGTATTCATTCCATTCAAAAAAAATCTGTCAGCATCTTACACAGTAGAAGTAAAGCTGCAAAGTAGGCAGATGCAGTCTGTTCTCCAAGAATCAGAAGTCTGGTATTGAACACTGATGAATTAAAGCACATAGGTTCTAAAGAGAAATTTCTAAAACTCACTGAAAGGAATGAGTAACTACAATACAAACCAGAAAGCAGTATGGTCACCAATATAAATAAAACATAATGCTGTGCAGAGCGGACTGGATGCTCTTCCAAATAAGATACTTCGCTTCCAGGGAGTCCTAGGTGCACTTGTTAGTGGGTCTCTTTGTTCAGGTGCTACTTTGGAATTCAGGGAACCTGGAGGAACCTAAGGAAAATATTATTCAGAGAACAGATTCTAGCCATCTGTTATTTTCAGTTTTGTTTCCTCAAAAACCTTATCAAAGTGTGTTGCCAGTTGCAACACAGAAAAGAGATACTTGAAATGAAAAGCCATCCCCCTCCTCCTTTTGTACTGTGGATATTGGGCTCCCTAGGAAAGACTTCAAGTAGCAAATCCTCGAAGGCCTCAAAGCCAATCCTGCTGTCACTTTGCACGGCATAGAAAAGACAAAATAACTAATAGACTGTTAGAAGGGAGAAGTTTATTAAACCTAGCAATTAGCTCTTTACTTTAAAGGGATGTGGTGGGACTAAAGAACACAAAATATACAAGGTAATTTAAGCTTTTGGAAAGGAAGGACAGAGTTTGCAGATCCATAGGAATAAGCTCAAAGAGTAAATGCACTTTATGTTTTTAAGTGGCTTTCACTTATTTTATCAGTTCCTCACAAAACCCTATAAAGCAGGCAAGGCAGGTACAGGTCTTTCTGTGATCTCTGAACATGGGGACATTGAAGTCACAATGAGACACGGATTTTACAAACGCATAGAAACACTTAGTGGTAAGGACCAGGATGCTGTTGGAACTAGACAACAAGGTGACACCATACCATAGCACTGGTGACCAGGAATGAGGTCAGTATGGATGAGGAACACAACTTCTGCACCAGTGTGACTTCCAGAAGGGAGATGAAGGACTGACATGATTGAGTCAAGATTTAGAAGGGGTGCACTGATATGTCCAAGATACCACAGATAGGTTACACTCCAGCCCTCAGAGGCCCAGCTTGGGAGTCCTCCAATGTATCACATTTTCCCTTAAAGAGTTGTTAAAGCAAGAGAAGGGGTATGTAGGCCTCCCTACGCTGAGGGTCTACTTTATACAAGAAAGTGTCTAGGTGCTGAGCAGATGTCACCTGATTTAATTCTCAAAACAATCCTGAGAGACATTGCTATGGTCTAAGAAATTGAGACACAGGACTTAAGTTAACTTATCCAGGGTTACCAAGTGCTCACACTTGGATTCAGATCTGTCTTATTCATAAGATTATGCTTCTTTTATAATGATTTATTTTTCTGCCCAGGATATGTTTATTTCTTGTTTATTACATAAGCACACAAGAAGCATATACCACTCTTGCTTTTTTTTTTGAGGCCTAATATACATTTTCTGATATAGAATCATGTTTGCTGGACCTTGAGGTATATAAAGTCACTTTCTGTCAAGTTATCCAAAGGGATTTGGGGAAAACATTAAAACAGTTAATTTAAAAAGCAGAGGCAGCAAATTTGCCCTTCCAGTGAGCTGGCACAAGCCATGTGGGGCCCAGGAGAAGAAAAAAACCAATTCACCCTTCTCATGAGTCAGCAGAAGCCATGCTGGGGCTGCAAGGAGAAACAAGAGGCAAATTCGCCCTTCCCATGAGCCAGTGCAAGCCATGTGGGCCCCAGGAGTATAAACAAGCCAATTCTCCCTTCCTGTGAGCCACAGTAAGCCATGAAGGACCTGGGAGGAGAAACAAGAAGCAAATTTATCCTTCTCATTAGCCAACTGGCATGTGGGCTGGCAGACAAGAACCACTCCACCCCCACCCCCTCACCCCTGTAAGCAACTGGGTGGTTTGGAGGACAGGCTGAGTTGATAGCAACTGAGGTACAAAAACAACTTAATGCTTGTATTGTTTGATTGACTTTGCAGGCCTAAGGCCAGTAGTCTGAGCATCTATTAAGAGGATAACAATATGCAATATAACAAATATGGGGAATTTCCATCTGTCTTGTTTTTGAAATCCAATATTGTTCTCACCGTTTCACTTTGTTCCATTTTATCGTTTTGTTTTATTCAATGTTCTGTTTTAATTGGTTTCATTCTCTTCTGTTTTGTTTGATTTTATTATGTCTTATGGTATAGGCAACAATTCTGAAGATAACAGGAGGCATTATGGTAGCCATTATTGATTTCCTATTATCTTGTTTTGAAGTCCTATGTCACTCTCACTGTTTTGTTTTGATTGGCTTTATTCTGTTTTATTTTGTTTGATTTTATTCTCTTTATAATTAAAAAATTAAAACATAATAAAATAAAAAGCAGAGGCAAGCAGAGATGCAAGACAGAACATGAATAAAAGTCAATAGATAATTAAATAAACACTAAACAAAGACCAACTGGACAATCCAAACTTTTAATTATCTCTAAATGAATTTATACTTTTGAAATATTAATTAAATATTTAGGTATCAACTTGATCATGTCTGTCAATTTTATTAATTTTCCAAGAAATAGGAAGTCATATTGATACTATTAGGAGGCATTTTGTATACGATAAAGTATTCACAAGGAAAATATTTTTGCAATATGTATTGTTATAGAAAAGGTATATGGCCAGGTGTGGTGGCACATGCCTATAATCCCAGCACTTGGGAGGCTGAGGCAGGAGGACTGCTGCAAATTGGAGACCAAGCTGGGCTACAAAGTGAGTTCAAGGCTAGCCTGAACTGCATAGTGAAATCCTGTCGCAAAAAGAAAAAAAGAAAAGGTATATGGATATGAATTTTTCATAAAACTTAAATTTTATATTCAGCAGTCTAAAGAAAAAGAGTGCTGCTGTCAATTTTCTTGGAAAGTAAGATATAAAGTGACTATTTTGCTGTTTCTCCCAATTTGCCTTCCATTGTCTTAAAGTAAACTCCTCAGGGATTGGACATATGCTGGCATGGAAAATAATTATAGAGTGCTTGCTGTTAAAGGAGATTGTAAGAGGTAAGGAGATTGTAAGATCAGTCCCCAAAATGCTCTATCCAAAAGCAAACAACCCGAAGATTGTTCCTTATCCGGAAAATTGTTCGTCTCTAGCCCCTCCCATTTCCTCAATATTCTGACCTTACCCCAGCTGGTCAGCCAGCCCCACAATCCATTAGACTTCACAGCAGAAATCAAATGCATACATGCCGGCGCTGTAATTCAATTCATCTTCTCCTTGGGTTTCCTCTGCTCTGTGCCAGGGTCATTTGTAAGGCCATCACTCACTCCAAACTGTTGCACCTGTGCTGCTATTGAAACACCCCTTCCTCCCTCCCGCCCTCCTTCGCCTTCTTCCTCCCGGGATCTCAGTCCTAATCACCTTTTTCCCAGGCACAAAAGCTTTTCCCCTGCCAGCGAGGAATGCTAGAATTCCCTCAAGCATTGGCAAGGAAATATTTAAATGTAATCAGAGGATCTTCCTTTGTTGTATTTTTTTTCTCCTAGGGAAATTAATCTCTCTAAGGCATTCGATGTATTCTTTTGCTCTTCCGTGAAGCAACATCATGCTACAGTGCTCAAGTGGTCACAGCTTGCAGAGGCTGAATGTTTTCTGCTCCTTTGCTGCCCACGCAGATGAGACGTGCCTGGCTTCCTCAAGCATTCCTAATTGAATCTTTTGCTTCATTTACATTGTTTTAAACTTGGCTGTGAGAAATCGGGGCGTCTCTCCCATCCCACCCCCGCTGCAGGGTGAAGCAGAACTGCTGGCAGCTGTGACTCTGCCACTGCCGCTCCCTCCCAAACCACAGTTCCCTCGCTGCCGAAAAACTTCTGAGCTCAGTTCTCCCCCATCATTGCTAGTCTGAGGTCCTTCCAATTTTACATAGTTCCTAGGAGGAAAGCTAGACTCTTACACAGCCTTATAGCTTTAAAAGGACCCTTAAAGTCGACCCTGCTCTAGCATGTGCTGCTGTGTGAACTTAGAAAAATTACTTAACCTTTCTGAACTTCCGCTTCATTATTTATAAAGTGTGAGGATAATACCAACCCCACAGGCCTGCTGTGGTATCTAGCACAATCTCTGGCACACACCGGCGTTAACCATAGTTTCAATGATGTTTTAACATCTTGAAAAGCTTGCTGCCCAGGGAAAGATAGCACCTCTCATGTCCAGTCAACCCTAACTGCACCCAACCCATCCTCATCTCCTTGTCTAACTCACACACCAAGGACAAATTCAAGCAGGTACAGACAGCCCTGTCCCTCTATGAACTCAGCCCATCCTAGGATGTTTCTCCTGGCCTACCTTCCCTTTCCTGCACAAACCCCATTAAGGGCTCTGGCCTGTCCTTGCCTCAGCATTTCTCTTGCTCCTGCTTCTGCCTCCTGACCTTCACTGGGCCTCCTCTGTACCCCCAGGGAGGACACCGGCCCTCACAGACCCATGGAACTCTGAGGAGTGACATGATGTTTTTCTTTTGATGACATTGACCTCTCCAGGTGTTGTCACTCAAGCACACCTCAATAAATTAAATCCTGGTCTAAATTTAGTATTTAATGAATGCAAATGCCCCTCCTTCTCCTATCATCACTTAACAGTTACTGAGTGTCCACAGGGACAAAGAGGCAGGCAGGAGGAATGGCAGGGCTGTCAAACAAGGAACAGACGGACCTGAAGACAGGCAGGGGTAAAGCTGGAGGGAGAGTTTCTCAGATGCTGGCCATTACCACAGTCACAGGTGCGCACACACACACACACACACACACCTAGAGGGTTAGACCAGGAAGCCTTCGAGAACTTCCACTTGTAGTAAGTTCCCAGATGCTGCTGCTACCACCTCAAGGACCATCGTTCGATAACCACAGCACTAGAGGATGAGAAAAGGAGCAGCTGAAGCAAGTAACTGACAAGAGAGGGTAAACAAATACCTCAGGTTGAACAGAACCGAAGTTTTGGAGTTTGGAGAAAGCATCATAATGCAGATGCCGACTTCAGTGAAAGTGCCTTGATTCTTGGTGCAGAGATCCTGGATAAAACACATTCTCCCAGTCTCAGTGAAAGAGGCACTCTGGGTCCTTTTGCTGAACTTTTTATTTTGTGTCTAGATTTCCTTTTGATCTGAGCATTATTTCTTCTCGATTTATTTTGTTTTTCTGTCTGTTTGTTTCTTTGTTTGCTTACAGGGCCAGTGTTAAAGCTAACAGTTTGCCCTGCAGAAGGAAATTACTCTGTGCCCTGCTTTGGTGAGAAACAGTGCCAGTGACCACTCAAAAGTAGCATCTGCTGACAATCAGATTCGTCACTGAAGGTGGCAGGGTGGTATGAGCAGAACCCATCAGGCCTTAGGACCTACCAGTTGCCCACCTGCTGGGAGAGAGCAGGCAGCAAGATGCCTCAGAAGCTCTGGGGGCATTGTAGCAACTCATTTAATCCTCACCAGGATGCTGTAAGGGAAATGTTCCCATCTCCACTTCAAAGCTCAGACAGAGATGTCTTTTACCCATTTCCACCAATCACTAAAGGATCAAATCTAAACCTGGATTTTTCAGATCTGACCCAAAGACTTTATTTCCATTCCATCATTTCAGGTCCCTTTTGTGTAAAATGAAATACTGAGCTATGAATCTCTATTTCTCTCTGCATAGTTCAGTCTGTGATTCACCAGGTTTCCTCTTTGAAATTAGAATGGAGAAATAAATAAATAAAAAGGTCCACACATTTCCAACACAGTCTTTAATCTATAATAGCATCATGGATGTAACCTATCAAATAACAGGTCTGAGTACAGAATTTTCCATCTAGCTCAGTTTTAAAGTTATATTCTTTGGTAGATCACCCAAAGGCACTAGGAATGAACTTATATATTTGAATTAGTTGATCACTTTTTAAGAAACCATGTGGACTGTAAGTAGAGTTAGCAGAGTTATCAAAGAAAAAAACAGACTGCCACTTTTTTAAGACCGAGTCTTGCACAGTTGCTAAGTTCATCAGACAAGGCTCAAACTTGTCATCTTCCTTCCTTAGCTTCCCAAGTGCTAGAATTGTAGGGAAGTGCTATCACGCCAGGCTAATACTGAATAATTCCTTAATGTACATTGACCCTCCAAAAGCTTGGAACATCTCATGCTAAAAAACAAATTCTCTGTCTATATTTCAAATTTATCTGGACATCTTCTATTTTATTTGGCAACCTGCTATAAAGGCTCTGTCAGAGGTTATTCTCAGGCTCTGTACTATTGGAGAAGGGGAGGCAGAAGCTTAGCAGTTGAGCAATGTGTGAGGCAGAAGACAATCAAAGAAAACCCCCTCCCTCCTCCATGAGCTGCAAATGCTGCTTCCTTCTGCTTGCTGCTCCTGGGCAGGGAGACTTGTTAACTACAGCTCCAACATCACTTTATAAATCATTACTCGCTTCCTGTCCATTAACGTTACCAAACAGCAAGGGACAACTTGTAAGCTATTATCCTGTAGTCAAGCCCTTGCATCAAAAACATTAGCTCACCAAGAATCTTTGGACATTTCAATGAAGGATTGCTCTTCCTGAAGTAATCCTAAATCTCCCAGCTATTATCACCTTTTCAAAATTATTTAGCCATAAACACCCTGATTTATCTTTTTCTTTCACCACATCATTGTCACACAGTTTCCAATTACTAGCATTTTCTTTCATTATCATCAATAAAACAAAAGCATAAGCACCAAAAACCATCAGATGAAACATATAAAAAATTCAAACCATAAGGACAGTGCCTCAGAATTTTACTAGCTGCTAAAGATAAAAAGATAATAAAAGCACTCCTTTGTGAACCAATTTTAGAAGTTTGGGGAATTTAAAATAGATTTGGAAACACTCATCAGTCCTCTTGAACTACTGTGGATACCTGATGCCTGCTCATTGCACAACTATCCCACCTGGCAACAAACTGAGTGGGTTCACTGTGTCCTTGATCCCAGGGCCATGGCATCATGAGCCAGGGCATACAGCAGATGCCAATGTGTTGATTCTATTTTGTCATCTGGGAATTTGGGATTGAGACTGAGAATTAGCAACTGAGACTTTGAATATGGTTAGAAATTGGACAGCTGTGAAAGAATTTGTTCTACATGAGGTTTGGAAACATGGAAAAAACCAGCCTAAGGGGAAAGGAAAATAGACAGTGAAAGTGCTTTTTTCATTCATTCATTCATTCTTTCTTTCTTTCATTCATTCAAGTATTCATTCATTTATTCATTCTACATTAAATGTCAAATAGTTACAGAATCTAGGAAGGGAGGAGCAAAGGAACAAGTCTTTACCCAAGACTAACAACAAATAAAATAAATGAGCAACAAAACAAATAATATATGTCACACAAATACTAAAAATGATAATTAAAAAATGCAATAGATATGTAGCAAAATTTCAAATGGAGCGTGATCAGTAAGGTCTCACTGAGAATGAAACTTTTCAGAAAGGAGCTGAGGGAGGTTGTATCAGTCAGCTTTCCATTGCTGTGACAAATACCTACAAAAATAAACTTAAAGGAGGACAAATTTATTCTGGCTCATGGCTTCAGAAGATTCAGTCCATGGTCAGCTGGCTCTTTTTTTGGGACCTGAGGTGAAGCAGGTTATCACGGCCTTGGATGCATGTGGTAGAGGAAGCTGCTCATCTCATGGCAGCCAGGAATTAAA